>PVJH01010222.1:36529-74931 GCA_004026705.1 Nesogale talazaci | reverse complement strand
TCAGTCGATCATGAAACTTAGGTGGAGCCTCAAGTTCCTCTCATTCAATGGCTTCGTTGTGCAGAATGGGGTGCGGAGTGTGGGGGGAGGGGAGGTGGGAAGAACTCCCATACTGCAGGACTGAGAGTTCTGTGTTGTTTACTGTGGCCTTGCTTCTTCTTTCTCCTTTGCGAGCCCATCACCCTCCCTGCTTGCTGTCTGGTTCCCATGCATTCACCAAATTTCCATGTGGTTGTTAGCAGTCACCTGGTCAGCCTAGACCAGGGGCCCTCAAACTACGGCCTGTGGGCCACATGTGGCCCGCCGAGGACATTTATCTCACCGGTTGGGTGTTTCTTGCCGCCACTGCTGTCCTGCTTTGCAGCTGATTCATCCCAGGCCCTCAGTGAATTTGTTCGTAGTTGTTTTTTTAAAAAACTATAGTCCAACCCTCCAACGGTCTGAGGGACAGTGAACTGGCCCCCTGTTTAAAAAGTTTGAGGACCCCTGGCCTAGTTTCAGCAATCCCCACTCACTGTGGAGTGAAACACCTGCACCATCCCCACGACCAGTGGTGGATTCCTCGGTTGTGGTCCTTTTAGGATTTTCAGAAGTAGACAGCCAGGTCTTTCTTTCTAGTCCCTCTGAAGCTGGAAGCTCTGCAAGTCCTCCACAACACTGAGTGCAACCTGGAAGCTCCCACTGGCAGGTAGTCGCTTCGTATGAGGTAGACTGGGCAGGAATTGAGCTTGGGTGTCCTGTATCGAAGGTCAGGAGGCTACCGCCAAACCAGTCCACCCATCCATGTTACTGTTTCTACGTAACCAATCCAATCCAATCCAAACCAATCCAATCCAACCAAACCAAACCAATAAGCATTTGTAGAAGAAAGGGCCTTCTGCGCCTGTCAAGAGTTAGGTCTTGGGAAGCCACAGGGGCAGTTCTCTAGGGGGGCGGAGCAGGACTGACTCCATGGCAGTGAGTTTGTGCAGCATTTTTGGCATATGCGCTTCTAAGAGCTCTGCACCACTGACTGCCAGTGCCACGTCAGGTCGACTGGCACACAGGTTGGCCCCGCTGGGCTGACCAACTCCATCATCACTGCCCCCACATAGGGCGCCTCGTCCCGGCCACGTGAGACAGAAGCCGCCCCTTTCCATTGCCTCCCTTTCCTTCTTCCTGGATCACCTGGCTTCTGTTTTGGCAATCCTGACTGGCAAATGCAGAGTCATCTCCTTCAGGATGTCTTCCTGGTACCTCTAGGGGGATGGGTGGGTCCTGAGCTCTCCTACCACCCAAAGCACTTAATCGCTATCACTTGTAGGAACCGAGGTGTCATCATCCCTTCCTCATGGGCAGGAACTGGGTCTCGTTCACCTCTGATCCTGCAGCCCCTGGCCCGGTGCCTGACCCACGAGAGGGTGGCAGATTGGGTGCGCAGAGCTGAGTAGGCAGTAGGAGAGGAGAGAGGGGAGGGCAGGCAGACCAACTTTCCATTTCCTGCTGACGTAGGCCCCCTGGCTCTTGGGATAATCCAAATGGACATTCCTCAGGCTTCCGTAAGTGTCTAGGTTCTGAAGGTGCTCGAAACGCTGGACACGAGAAAAGACCCGTCTGTCTTCAGGAAAAGCACAGTGTGGAAGGGAGGGAAGGCCTGGAGGCTCAGGCCGAAGGCAGTGGGCGGGGAGAGGAGGGAAGGGATGGAAGGGGATGTTTCGCCCAAGCTTGTGAATGGTCCCATGGCTGAGAAAGCAGGTGTCTGAGCCTCCAGGCTCCAGGCTCAGGGATAGGGACAGTCTTTTTATTTTCCCCTCTGCCTTGGGTCGCTAACTGGAGGAGGCTCACCCACTAGCCTCAGACTGCAGATTGACCAGGCTGCAATCACCCCGATGCTCGTGAACCCCTCTTTGGGGCTTTCCTTTTCCTTTTCCTGCTGGAGTCTCACTACCTTTCAGGAGCCTTGACCAGTTCTTCTGGGCTTACCTTCCATTCGTTTCAATGATCCCTATCTAATTTGCTGTTGTTGGAAGAGGTTTTAAAACCATCTAGATCGACCTCCCATCTCAGGGTTTGGAAAGCTGAGGGCAGGAGGAGTCATACCCAGTTTGCCACCCCAGGGTTCTCTCTCTCTCTCTTTTTCTCTCTCGCTCTCGCTCTCTGGGTTCCCCTTCCTGCTTTCCTGCCTTTCTTTCAAGAAGTATTAGTGGGGTTCCTTTCATGGGTCAGGCACTGTTCCAGGTGCTGGAGAGACATTGGTGAACAAAAGAGACAAAAATCCCCCAAGCCTCTGCTTCAATAAAATGTTCGCCTAGAAGAGTGCCAATAAAAATAAACATAATAAGTAAATACATCAATAGCTTTCAATAAAGTGTTGAGCATTAAGGAACTTAAGTTAAAAGGGGGAAGCCATTCGGGCTTGTCTCAGGAAGAGAGAAGGGGGTCCTATTTTTAGTGGTGGAGGAAGGTGGGGATGGAAGGTGGGGAGGAAGGTGGGGATGTTGAGGGTGGAGGGAGGGGCCTTAGCTTTGCTGTGGCTGCTCAGAGACCAGAACTCGGGTCTCAGCCTTCCGGATGCAGGGCTAGCTTCTGTCAGCTCCCTCTGGTACAGTCTCCCCACCAACATTCCCTACATGTCTCCGGACAATGTGTAGAGCGTAGTCATCCAGAGGATGAACCCGAAGCAGACCCTTGCTGGTTCGAATCCCACTCCACACTCGCGAGCTCTGGGATCCTCAATTTCTCCATAGGTACCTGGTACTTCACGGGATCACATAAAGGATTTTACAGCAAGCACATAAACAGTGCCTGGCACACGATAGGTGTGATCTAAGTCATTGTTCACTTGTCCAATTTGATCTGACAGGCTCCCTGCTCTCTCTCGTTCCTCAATGTGTTACTGGGGCAAAGAACCTAAAAAAATAAAGCCTTTACCAGGAGAACAAATTTGCAAGCCTGAGTTTAACAAGGACTTTGTGGACTTTTTGTTCCTCAAAAGAGGCCTTAGAAAACCTGAAGACGGGTACCTTGGAAACAAGTGAATGTGAGCTTTGAAGCCTATTTTAAGACGGATCCCAGGAATGTGAGGGCTGCAGAACGTCTACGCCTTCTACAATGCTTTATTAGTTTTCCTTACTTGTAAAGGAAATCTCTTCATAGGCCACTGCCCAGGGTTACCTGATCCCTTTTGATATTGACGTATCATGCTACAAGACATTCATCCTGAAATCTTTGACCAGGAGAAGTAACAGAGCCTTTTTATGGTCTCGGCACCCAGGGCCTTAGGCACAATGCACGTTTGGAGGACACCCAGCACGTACCTACCCTGCAGGAGCTACAGGTGGTCTGCTGTGGGGCCCACTCTCTGGAGGCCATGCAAGATACCGGCCGGCCCAGCGTGCTCCCTGCTCCCAGGCTGGCCCAAGGCTCTCAGGAGGCTTTTGGGGAGGTAGGGAAAATAAATCCATTCTTCACAAATCCTTGACATATCACCAGCTCCACTGTTCCCTGTATCTGTGTGTGTGTGTGTGTGTGTGTGTGTGTGTGTGTGTGTTCTGTATTTAAGGCAATCCTCCACTCGCTTGCCAGGGTATACGTACAACAATCCCTCCACCCTCCATGGCTCCGGTCTGTGCGGTGTGCAGTCGAGACAGTTACCACTGCCTTGGGTGGCTTCTAAGCTGCTACGCCCTGTTGTCCACTTCGGAGTAGCGGGGGAAACTCCTGTTGCTCAGTTTTCCCCGTCCATCCAGGGAATGGGTCTGCCTTGGGCCTAGCCAAAGCCTCTTTCCTTTTGAAAGATCAGCAATGGGGAGAGGACTCAAGATCACCCTCATCCCCATCCCACTGTGCTGGAGTCTACCCTGATTCAGAGTGACCTTTCATTGATGTTTGGAGGCTGCAGGTATTTCCAGGACAGACTGCTTCCGAAACAGTGGCTGTAAAATCTGACTGCCATGCACCCACTTTGTGGCTGAGCGTACGGCGCCCCACTTCCCTCGGAACGTTAGTTTCTTGACCTCTAAAACACCACCTCCCACGGGTCTTGTAAGGATCTAAGGACAGAAAAGTCAAAGTATAAACAATGTGGGAGCACTTTGGGAGGGGGGAAGACAATTAAGATTTCTTATTCTACTCACATTATCCAAATCAACCCCGTGTGAGCATGTCTCTCCCAAGCACAGTTCCTGTTCTGGATTATTCTGGATGACACCTCTGGCTCAGTCTTCCAGTGGGTATATTCCAAGTCTTTTAAAAACAATAGGCAAACCTCTGGTTGCCCCACAGTGTGTAGACCGGGACTTTGTACTTACGAGCTGCTCTAGAGTGGTTAGGAAACAATTCTTCCCAATGAAACTACTTGGCTAATTGTTCACACCCAGATACACCTCATTCTCTGCCCTTGAGTGGATTCTAATCCACAGTCAACTCTAGGACACGGAGCAGAACTGTCCCAGTGGGTTTCTGAGATTGTCACTCGTTATCAGAATAAAGAGCCTGGTCTTTCTCCGCTGGCTGTTTTGAACTGCAGACGTTGTGGTTAGCAGACCAACACGTAACCCGCTACGCCATCAGGGCATCCATCTCCCAAAACCAGAGGGAAGACCTCAAGCTCTGCAAACTAACTGGGTGCCCAGGCTCGTCTCCTCTGGAGCTAGAGAAAACGGGGTTCCCGTGTTTAATTAGGTTACCCAAACGAAAACAGAAGATGTAATAGAGACTTTTAACACTTTGAATTTTCTTTGGGGGCCAGTCACTTTTCTTTGGCAGACAGCCAGGATGAATTTAGACCCGGGCTGGAGGTTTGAAACTGCTGGGGCTGCAGAGTTAGATACGTTCGAGGCAAGATCCGAGTTTACTATTGTCAATAGTTTAGTTGCCTTTGGGTTCCTGAAGAAATCTTTTCTAACCCCGAGGTGGTCTTTCCGCTGAATCTACTGAACTAGTTTAGATACAGCATGTCAGAAGGCGCCTCCCCCAGATCGCTGGGGAGCATCCTGACCGGGGAGGTTTTCTGGGATGTCTCTAACCGCAGACTTCCGGGATAGCTGTGAATGCATTTGGTTTGACACTTCTGGGCGGCTGTTTCTCCTGGAGGGTTACCTCACTTGGTAATTCCCCAGGGTAATAAATGTGCACATGTCAATTTGTCGCTGCCATTAGAGCCTCCATTCTCTCTGGCTGGCTGCCGGTGGAAGGTGCCATCCAGCGAGGGTGGTCGCTGCTTCTGCTGGCTGGGAAACCTCAGGAGGACGCCTTGCTTGCCCACTGTGACAAACCACAAACGTGATAATGGTGGAGCAGAGAAGCACCATTTAGCCCAAGTGCAAATGACGTCCTGTTTTCAGCGGAGGCATGGGGCGCTGGGGGCCCGGTGAAGTGGGAGCCTCCCCCCCAATGCTGATTACGATGTTCACGGACTGGCCCGGACTGCTCTCTCCGCAATGTTTGTCTTTGAGGGGGAGAGTCTCTTTAGGGGAGATGGGGTTTCTTTCTCCTTCTTTACCTAGAGTGAGCCATTCTCCGGAGTCTGCCTGCCTGCCTGTGACTGTTCGTCCTAGTGTTCAAACGAAGGGTCCTGGGTCCCTGGAAAATCTAAGCGATGGCTACCCTATTATTTTTTCTCTTGCATGTTTGCTTTTTCTCAGCCCAGTTTTCCAAGCCGAACAAGGCTGTCTCTGGCCAGCAGGGAGACGAGGCTGAAACCCTCCGAGCACAGATCTGGAAAGCGCTGCACCAGGATTTCGGGGAGGACGCGAATGCCAAAATGCATAACGTCCTATCTCTCTTCCCACGTGGGAGGAGTGCAGCAAGAGTATCCTTCTGATGTCGCATAAGGGGATTTGATCGTCGGAAAGACCACTCTAACAACTTGTAGCAAGGCACCCTGAAAACACCAATAAAGACATCTCTGTTTTTCTTTTGGGATGCTGTTAGCACCCCCGTTGACAGTGAGGCTGATGGCGGCCCTCAAATATCGGGGACCAACTGATGAGCGCATCGGAGACTTTCCTTGTGAGACGTTGAATTGCCTTGCAAGATGATTGAGCCACCGTTATAGAAAGCAGCACAAGAAACTTCTTTTTTTAAAAAAGAGAAGAAAAAAAGTGACACTTGAACCCACTCCAAATCGGTGGGAAGCCAGAACTAACAGATGGTCAGGAGAGGCAACCACAAAACGTGGGGAACCCTGATAAGGACTGGCGGAAGGCCGCTGAAGTTCCAGCGATGTCAAAGAATCAACGAAATTTATTATAAAATCATAGGTTAAAACTGGCCTTTTTAGAGAGCTAGGATCCAGGGCCATCAGCTCCTGCACTCTCCAACTTGATCCTTGTGAGTACACTGATGAAGGCAATGCTTATTGGGACTATGATATTAGAATAATAATAATATGGGTGAAGAGTACTGTTACTATCTTCTCCTGATATTCTTGTTCTCATATTCTGCTACTTAGTTAATGTTAAGAATTATTGGATTGTTTGATGTGTGCTTGCAGTAAATAAACTGAGCATCCAAAAATGTCTAAGAGCGTTAAGTAATTATTGATTGCAGCGCCCATGACAACCAACATGACACATCCTCCCAGTTCTAGATTTCCTTCTACCTAACAATATCGCATCCATGTGTAGGTTGTGTGACCAGGAAGCTAACCTTGGACTACCCGTCTAGTATTCTTGAGGCCACTCTCCTTTGCAAGGAGCTGAAAGGAATTTTTTTTTCAAAGTATAAAACAGTCCCAAGCCTGGGGAATTCTTCTCCCTTGAATTTTCTGCATGTGAGTTTGTCTCAGGGAACAGATGACGAAGCACACAGAATAAAAAATCCTTCCGATTGATTCTGGACCACATTGCATTCAAGAAGCTGCAAGTTCAGGCACCTAGAAATGGATTTGGGTTTTTCACTCTCTGGGTGAAAGGCACGGTGCTGTTCCCATGAATATACTCTGTGTGTTAGTCTGAGTAGCCTAGAGAAAAAAAATTAATAGACACACAGATGTGTATCAGAAAGAGCTTTATCTACAAGAGCATTTGAATATTGAGAAAATATCTCAGCCCAGTCCAGATCAAGTCTGATACTAGCCCATATGTACAATACAAATCTCTTCAGATTCATGGAGCACATGCAATGACGCCTATTGCAAGAAAATCTCAGGCTAGTGGGTGGGAAGTCTCCTGAATCCAGTGGTGGTGTGAGCATATCAGCGCTGGCAGGTTCTCCACGTGACTCCTCTAGTTCCAAGTGTCTTGTCATCAGGAATACCATGCAGAGTGAGTAGGTCCCTTCTCCAGCCAGCTATTTATTTCTGTAGCGCCTCCAAATGAGGTCATCAAGCAGCGACCTGACTGACGGGCTAAACTCCACCCCTTCACTCTTAATCCTCTCCAGTTGGCAGCAGATGATGTAACTACTTCACCCTGTCAGGTAGGTGAACTCCTCCCCATGGTGAACTTCCCCTCATTTGGGTCTCTTTTATAGTAAATAAAACTAAACATCAAACACCTCTTCCCCAGTGCAATGAGGACCAACGGTTGGTGAGTTCAAATAAGACTAACGTCAGTTCAAAAAAGACTAAATACCTAAATAAGACTGAAGTCAGCAGTAAAGCACAAAGCTTCGTACCAAACATTTTAACCTGAAACATACAGGTGTGCATTCCTTTTAATGTGAAGCCAAGGCCTTCGCTCCGAGAGTGGACCCGAATGGAGTACATCGGATTGGCGTTTTGTGTTGACTCTGCTGTAAAAACCAGGCTCAGAAGGAGCCGCGTCTGCTTTGGTGACAGGGGTGGGGGGTGGAGGAGGGGGGTAGGAAGGCTAGGGGGTCTGCAAACCATCAGTACACCCTGCTGCCCACAGAAGGTCGACTGTCCTTTGAGAGGCACGATGGAAGGACAGGCCTGCTGTGTGACTTCAACTGTGAAATCCAGATGCAGTACCGTTCAACTGCGCAGCCTCTGGTCACCGTGGGTTGGCATGGATTCCAGGGCTATCGGTTTGGTTGACTTTTCCCTTTTGATCCACAAGTTGTGAAATGATTTGGGTGGATGCTAGGCTTACTGGAGGTGAAGAGATGACATTCCTCAGAAATTAAAGGTATGCTTTTTTCATTAAAGGGACAGGATAGCGAGACAAATGTGTCTTTCGTTGTTGTTGTTGTCAATGACTGTCAACTTCATTCCCACTCACAGGATGGATGCCGAGTAGAACTGCTTCTTCCAGATGCAGATGGCTACAACACCTGGGACGAGGCTTGAACTTTTGACCTGTGGCTTAGTAGTCAGTCTAGCATTTAAGTATTTGCAGCACTCAGGGGCTTCTACTTCTACCTTTTAGGAAATGTAAAAAGAGGTCTGTTTACTTAGAGAAGCTCTTTCGGAAAAAACCTGCAGTTGGTTTCCAGCTTGTTTTTAGGGGCGTGAAGTAAGTGCCCAGCTGAAGACCCTTGGAGCCCCTCGGCCCCCTGAAGGGGATAGGGTCTGTCATGGTAATGAGGCATGCATAGTGTGGAGAGAAAGGACAAAGGACGGGAGCTCAGAAATGAGAGTCCATTCTGGGGACTCTTCAATATGCAATGGACGCCCTTATTAAACATCAGATACCAGACCCCCCTGGGAGAGTCAGCCCCAGAAAGTTACCCTGGCAGAGAGGCTGCAGTTTGGGGGTACCCTTTTCAATGTGTGTGGGGGGAAGACCAATTTTCCAAGCACTCCTATTCTCTACACACCCATAAAATGATACCCCACTGGATGATCAAATGTTTTCTTTTTTTTTTTTTTGTTTTGTTTTGTTTATTTTTGGGCATCACTGCTCTCCGGTGGTGGGAGTAGGAGGCCCAGCCCCACTGATGGAATTGAACCTCCATCCCAGTGGGCCGCAGTTCCGCGTACAACCACTACGCCACCGGGGCTCAGCCCCCTGTTTTCTTGTTTTGTTTTGATTTGATTTCTCTTCATCGAGAATGGCTGGTTTGGGGGAGAAGAGGGCTTGCCATGCTGTAAGTCTTTACAAGCAGCAGACTGCCACAGCGTTCGTCTGCTGGGGGGTTTGAACACATAACCTTGAGGTAGTAGCTGACTGCTTCAACGATTGTACCACAAAACTCCTCTTTTTCATGGCAGGTTGAACCAAATAAAGCAAACCCATGGCCAATCCATTTCAGTTCAACGTGAAAAACCAAACCTACTGCCAATGAATTAAGGCCCTGGAGAGTTATGAAGTAGTGAGGAAAGTAATTTTGTGGTTGGGGGTCAGCACGACATGAGGAACTATAGGGAAGGGTCGCGGCATGAGGCAGGTTGAGAACCAAGGCTGTAGAGGAATTCTGAAACTGTAAACCTTGACACTTGTTTGGAGGTTCTAGCAGGGGAGCACGGCTACGCATATACGCTTGACCGAAGGTCCACCTTCTATCGGGGAAGGTCATTCTCTTCAACCGAGCGGGAAGCTTCGGGAGGGACGCACATGGAGTGGTGAGGGAGGAAGGAGACACCGGCTCAGCCAGTCAGATCAGCCGAATCAGCCTCAATGGGGTGACAGATGTCACAGCCAGATGGCTCTCACATCCAACACGGTAAATCTTTAGGAGAGCAGACAGTTGCCTCTTTCTTGTGTAGAACTGCTGGTGGGTTTGAACTGCTCCCCTTTGGGCGGTAGCCCAATACCTAATTCATTCCTCCACCCATCTCTTGACCTCCCATTCTAGCCTGGAGTGAAGCTTCTGGAGAAGTGGCAGGATGGTTGTTTTGTTTTTGTTTTTGTTTTGTTTTTATTTTTCTAGTCATTTTATTGGGGGCTCATACAATTCTTATCACAATCCATACATCCATCCATTCTATTCAAAGCACTTTGTACATTTGTTGCCATCATCATTCTCAAAACATTTTCTTTCTACTTAAGCCCTTGGTATTAGATCCTTGTATCCCCTTCCTTCCTGCTCCCCCCTCCCCACTCCCTCATGAACTCTTGATAATTTAAAAATTACTCTTATTTTGTCTTATTGTACACTCTCCAATGTCTCCCTGCATCCATTTCCCTGTTGGCCATACTCCAGGGAGGAGGTTATATGTAGATCCTTGCAATTGGTTCCCCCTTTTGAGTCCCCCTTTCTACTCCACCTTCCTTCCACCCTTCCAGTATCACCATTCTCACCACTGGTCCTTAAGGGATCATCTATCCTGAATTCCCTGCGTTTCCAGTTCCTATCTGTATCATTGTACATCCTGTGGTCTAGCCGGATTTGTCTGGTAGAACTGGGGTCATAATAGTGGATGGGAGGAAGCATTTAAGAACTAGAGGAAAGATACATTTTTCATCATTGCTATATTATACCTTGGTTGACTCATCTCCCCACAACCCTTCTGTAAGGGGATATTGCTTCACCTTTCGATGGGCTTTGGTTTCCCAATCTGTACTCCCTCTCATTTATAATGATATAGTTTTTAGTTCTTGCAGGATGGTTTTTGAGGAGATTCAAAGATCGGATTATCCTGACCTTTACTTGGGAAGAAAGGTAAGATAGGAACCCAAATCAGTACCAGAAGAGGTACTGGGGCAGTGATTCTCAACCCGTGGGTGGCGACCCCCTTTGGGGGGTGGAACGAAATGACCCTTTCACAGAGGTTGCCCCGATTCATAACAGTAGCGAAATGACAGTGATGAAGTAGCAGTGACAATAATTTTATGTCTTGGGTGGGGGAAGGCGTCACCACAACATGAGGATTGGTACGAGAGGGTCACGGCCTTAGAAGGTTGAGAACCACTTGCTGGGGGAAGCAGACTGAGTGTAGGTGTGCTGTTGCTGAGAGAAAGAAAGGAAGGCCGGCCTGCTGGAGAAAGACAGGTCCGGTGAGGGCGCCCAGGAGGGAGGTCCAAAGGAGAGGGGAGGAGCCAGGCAGAAGGGCATCCTGGGCTGCAGAGACTGGCAGGGGTGGGTCACAAGATGGACCAGTCAGGTGTCTGAGAAGGAGAAGCACCTCCTTCAGTCCGAGGTGGCTTTGGCAGAAGCCGCTCACCATTTGAACATGCCGAACCCTGGGCAGCATTGGCCTGGGCCGGGCTCCCCAGCCTCTGTCACCTGGAGTTATTGGACTTGCTTTCCAGCGGTACACGTGGGCTGCCCTGGGGCACATTGGCGAGGGTCCAGACCTGGGGTTTTGAAGACCCTGAGGCTGGACTCTGTGAGGCCACCTCTTAAACTTTCCTTGGCCTGTCCCATGCTCCCCCCTCCCTCTTGCCACAGCTCCCAGACTCGCACACCTGAGGGTCATCTGCGTGGCTGCAGAGCACGTACATTCTAAGAACTTCACGTCCTCACGTGCACAACGCTGCCTCTTCTCTACCCTATTTCCTACCTCTTCGACCCGATCACGATAAAAAACGTTAAAAACAGACCTGAAAGGAACGTTTACAGGAGAAACACACCCTTCTCAGAGATCGTGCTCACTGGGATGCTGTGATTGTCTCTCTCGGTTTCCCCTGATGCACACGAGTGCACACAGATACACCTGTGTGTTATGTCGCCGAGGACGTCCTGCTGTGCATCGTAAGTGATTGTCTGTGGTCCCATCTCCCTCAGGAGGAGCAGGGCCTCCCTCACCCTTGAGTGTTCTCCACCGGCTAGTATAGGCTTTGCACACCGCATGCTGCCAGTGAGGAATAAACGGCAGAATGGGCCTCACACAGCCTCTCTGTAAAATGAGCACTTGGGATCATTTTTGACTCAGATCTTTGCGGTTCCAAGCATCCAGGACTTCTGATCATTAGAACTACGGCACGGCATTATAAAAAAAGAACTTCCTAATCAATGGGAACCAATTCCTGGTTGACATCCGGAAGCATACTGAAATGGCTAGCAGCTATTATTATTACAATCTGTCTACGTAAAGCCTTTCTTTCCCCACAAAAGAGAATTTCCTATAAGTTTGCTGACTTCAGCCTTGTCCTTCTGGTACTAACATTTTATCGTGCCCAAGTGAAAAAAGAAATTAAAAATGCCTAGTTTAATACCTGAAGGCTGTGCCCACACCAAACCTCACAATGTGCAGGTTCAGAGTGGAGTAGCTTTTTCTTTTCTTTTTTCTTCTTTACTCCAGTGGCTCCTTTTGGGATAACAGTGGACACCTAGAAGGGGGAAAAAGCAATTGTGTGAAATCCTATGGTTTCCTTGTGACCTCTAGTAGACTGGAGGACCTCTCTGCATGAATTAGAGCAAGGCATTCAGGCCTCCAAGGTTTGGCAAACTGAGTGCCTGCTGGCTCTCAGCGCACCCCTCCCACCCCACCCTGTCCTCTCAGAAGAGCAGCAGCTACCGTGGGTAGGAGACAGCAGTACCCTTCTATGTCAGGACTCACATAGGTACACTATGTACCTGACAGGCTCTCTTTTTCAGGGTTTTGTGGTATTTATTTATTTCAAGAAGAAGCAAGAGATGTGTTATAAATATTAAAACGAGACAGCATTGGTGAAGGCTCGCAACAATCCTATGATATCAGTCAGATGCTCCTCAGTCTCTGTGCTTTGTTTTGTGCTGTTGTCCCCACCCCACCCCCTATGCTCATCATGAACTCCTTTTTTAATATCATCTGTTTTTCATGGCTCAGCTCAAAAATGGTCTCTCCCACAGAGACTCCCATGACTCTCCTTGATAGGATTCGTCCAGATCCCCTTACACATCCGACCCCCTTTACAGTGTGCGTCCCACGTTTGTGTGTGTGGTCGAGGGTTCACATCCCAGCTGTGCAAACTTCAGAGCCTCCATTTCGTCATCACTGAAATTCAAAACACCAAACCCACTGCCTGAATGTTGGTTCTTATTCATTCTGACCCTAGGACGCTAACTCACGTACTGCCAGATAGTGCACCCTGCTGGCACATAGTGACCCTGTAGGACAGGTAGCACTGCCCCTGTGGCCTTCTGAGCCTATAAGTCTCCAGAGGAGTGGAAAGATCACTTTCACCCATCTGTGGAGCAAGCTGGTGGTTTTGAACTGCCGACCTTGAAGTTAACAGCCCAACACATAATCACTCTACCACCAGGGCTCCTGACAGGGACCCTATGGAGATCGTAAAATAAGGTAGATCTTCCTAGGATTCTCAAAACATGATCCTAATACTGAGACAATTGGAATTATGCAGCATACCTATTATAGTCCCTAAAACGCCTAGAGAAGGGACCTGGATTTACTCCATCTCTAGGTCCACTCTGTCACTTTATCTCTGGATACGCCCTCTCCACAGAGTGGTAAACATGGGGCACCTGGCGTTCCTCCAATTTATTCGGAACAATTGGTTGGGGTGGGGGTGGGGATGGGGTAGGGTAGATGGTGCCTCCTATTTGACCTTGGAATATTTCCCATACATGTAATCCCTTGACTAGCATCCCAAATCCATTGTGTCAGCTCCATTTTCATCAGTTGGTCCATTGGTCCCTTATGTTTCAGTCACTCTGTATCGTTCACAGTACCTGTAGGTACCGAGTGGCATCACACCCCTAGGATTTCCATAGCTGTGACATTTTGGAAGCTGGTAGCCATACCTTACTCCCAAAGCACCTCTAAGCAGAAGCGCACTAAGACCACCTTTTGGGCCATCAGCGCTGTCACTCTAACGGGGAGACATTGTTACCTTTACTCCACAGGTGCAGAGAACACGCGTCTCTAGTGCCTGCACCTAGAAAGAGGTGGGAGGAGAATTTGAACTCCAGACTTCTGTTTTCAGAGCCCAGGGTTCTGTACTTCCCAAATATGGCCACATCACACCCACGGGGCATTGTTTCCAGTCTGCAAAGACCTTCAACCCGTGAGTCATGGTTGTCGTGACTGATCCACCGAGTCTGATTTACCAGCAGAGGAATGACAAGCCCCGTCCTTTTTTCCCTCTCAGGGGAGTCTCCCCTGGAAGGAGGGCAACCGTGATCTTTTCCAGAGCTTGAGTGCATGGCATGTGCTGCTTTCCCCAGAAACCGCCTGCAGGAGAAGTTCTGTCATCTGCGACCCAATTTTATGCTTGATAACCAGGGGCGTCCTGCTAAGGTTTGGTGGGTGGGGGAGGGTCAGGTTACATTAAGCCACCACGCTCTTTTTCCTACTTCCACACCCTGATTTCCTGCTCCTCCATGAAAGAAAATGTCTGCCGAGAATGGCTACCGGCTTCTGGCTTTAAACATGAAAAACGCACAAACCGAAAAAAAGGCTATCTGCTCCCCGAGACGTGCATCCGGGCCGTGATAGTGGGCTGTCTTGCGAGTAGACTCCCTACAAGTCCAAATTGTGCAGCTTGTCCCAGAGTTTCTACATGTTTCTAGCCGGCAGCACATGGAGCCAGTCTTAAGGAGAATGAGTCCAAAGGTTGCCCAAAGAACATGGGAGTGTTCAGGAACGGAGAAGCGGTCGAACGGCCTGAAGCCGCTGGGCAGAGCAGACCTGCCCCACAGGCCTCCCAGGGCTGCAGTCTTTATGGAGGGAGGATGCCGCTTCTTTTGCCCTCACAGCAGCTGGTGGGTTCAAATGGCTGAGCTTAGCAGCTGGCCCTCAACCTCTGCACCACCAGGGCTCCCTGAGAGGAAAGAGCCTGCTCCTGAATTCTGACCGATCCGTTTCCAACCACCCTGTGTGTGCCTTGTAGTCCCTCGGGTTATGGATTGGGTTGTATCTCCACCCCCCCCCCCAGGTGTGTTGAAATCCTAACCCCTCAGCCTATGAATAGGATCCTTTTTGGGGAGTGTCATTTTACTGGGGGCTCATGCAACTCTTATCACAACCCACACATCCATCTGCTGTATGCAAAGCACCCCTGCACATTCGCCCCCTCCATCATTCTCAAAACATTTTCCTTCTACCTAAGCCCCCGGCATCACCTCCGCCTATTTCCCCTGCCTCCCCACTCCTCCCTTCCTCATGAACCCTTGATAATTTATAAATTATTATTATTTTGTCATATTTTACACTGTCCAATGTTGTCCGTATCCCAGGGAAGAGATTACATGTAGATCCTGGTAATCAGTTCCTGCTTTCTACTCCGCCTTCCCTCTACCCTCCCGGTACCACCACTCTCCCCACTAATCCTGGAGGGATCATCTGTCCTGGATTCCTCTTGTTTCTGCTTCCTATCGGTACCAGTGTGTATCCTCTGGTCCAGCCAGACTGCAAGATAGCATTGAGAACCTATGATCCCTTTTAAGAAGAGGACTTTCTCTGAGATGCTAATGCTTCTGAGTTCTAATAAGGGCAGGTTAGATCCAGTGTAAGCATAGTCAAGGAAGACATGTCCGTGCGGACTGCCTACAAGCCAAGGAGCCCAAGACTACGGGGCTACCCCCAAGGAGGCCTGAACTCTGATCTGAGAATTGTACGTCTCCAGGACTGTGAGAAAATAAACTTCTGTTCTTTAAAACCACCCCCTTGTGGTGTGTCTCTTAAGTACCAGTAGGAGAGAATGACTCCCCAGACTCTGACTCAGTTTTAGGACTCCAGGCTTTGTCCATTGCCTTCCCTCAGCCCTATTCTGACAAGGTCTCTGACTCTGTGCTTTATCTTACAAGGGTTGCCACCCTTTTTCTTTCTCTTTCTTCTTTCTTTCTTTCTTTCTTTCTTTCTTTCTTTCTTTCTTTCTTTCTTTCTTTCTTTCTTTCTTTGTGGGCATCACTGCCTCTAGTGGTCATGGGTGCTACCCAGTGCCACATCTGAGAGCCGCCGCTGGATTTGAACCGCCAAGCCCACGGGCTACAGTTCCGCACTCAACCACTTACGCCACCGGGGCTCAGCCCCCACCTCTTTTTCTAGGAGGGGGGGCATCACTGCCCTCTGGTGAGAATAGGAGGCCCAGCCGTGCTCCTGGAGAGCTGCTGCTGGATTTGAACTGCCAACCCAGTGGGCTGCAGTCCAGCACACAACCACTGTGCCACCAGGGCTCAGCCCTCCACCCCTTTTTCAACTCACTGTCATCCATTCGATTCTGACTCATGATGACCCTAGAGGACAGGCTGGAACTGTCCCTTTAGGTTTCCGTGACTGCAGCTCTTTAGGGGAGTAGGAAACCCCATCTGTCTTCTGGGGAGCAGTGGGTGGTATCCAAATTCTGACCTTGCAGTGAGCCCACTGGTCAGCTGTCCGTCACCAGCTCCATCTATATCTGACAGCCCTTTTGTTGAAATACACAGCAGGTGACAGTGAGACTTGTACATAGCACAGAGACCCAGGAAGAGGGATCAGAGAGGGTCCCTAAACTCAAACATACATCGGATTGAGAGCCTAGGGGACCAGGCAGGCCCAAGACCACCCCCCAGTTTGTGGTGCACAGGCCTTGCCTGCCCTCCCCTCTGGATTGTATCAGCATTTGGCTTCTCTGAAGTCAATGCTGTCATCTGTCAAAGGAAGTGATAACATCTACCTCCCAAGGCTGTGACGAGGATGGGAGGAAATGACAGTCCTCAGAGGATTATGTAGACTGAGTGATGCTGGTTATCTACCGCTCATTCATGGGCATGAGCACCACTTGAGGTGGGTGTCATGCACGCGGTGTGTGGAGTCCATTCCGACACATTGAGGAGAGGTGCCCCATAGAGTTTTCTAGAAATTTCTAGAGTTTTCCATCGAGCTTACGGAAGCTGAACTCTGGAGGAGTCTCCGGATGCGTTTGAACTGCTAACCCTGAGGTTAGCAGCCCATCGCCGCACACCTCTTTTACAGGTTACTTCTCGGGTTGCATCTTGAGCTGCGAAGCACAAGGTCAGGAGTTTGAAACCACCAGCCTCTCCTCAAGAGAAAGAAGAGACTTTCCACTCCCTCAGAGAGCTCCAGTCTTGGAAACCCACGAGGGCAGTGGCAGTCTGTCCTGTAGTGTCGCCGTGGGTCAGAGTGGGCTGCTGGAAGGCAGTGCATCTGAGCTATGATGAGTCTCACACCCCAAGTGGGGAGATGCAGGAGACCACCTTCAGAAGGCCCAGCTGGGAATAGCACGTAGGTCTCTGGCTGCACTGCCTCCACTTTTCCACTTCACTGCCCTGTCCTCTTTGGGGCCTGCTGAGCAGAGGGCAAAGGTCGGAGCTGGAATCTCCCCATTGTACTTGAGAAGCCTGATGTGGTTGAAGGCAGCGAGTCCCTCTGGGTGGCTGGCGGTTGTCCCTGTCACAGTGCTCTCTGGGAAGACAGGGCGGAAGTCTTGGAGGACTGCTCCACTGCAGACCAGGCTCCTCCAGCCCTGGGCGGTGGGAGCAGCTTGGGCCTGGCCGGTTGCCTTCGCCCTTGCCTGCCTACTCGCTTTCTTTAGGGGCCTTTGTGTGGTGCATTCTTTCACTGGGGGCTGAGCACAATGCAGGGGTGACCTAGGGTCAGGTTTTCCACCTTCAGCTCTGGATTTCCTGTCCTTTGTGGAATGGAGGACAGATTATACCACCCAGCTTCCTGTCATCTCAGCACCGGGGGCTCTCCCTCCCTGGCGCCAATCCGCCCTGGGAGACTAGAGAATCCTCTTTGGGGGTGGAGAGGGAGAATCTGTCTTTCCATCCCCCATCATGCACATGCACATGTGGGAAGGGACTGCTTTCTGATCGCCCAGGACCTCTCTGGGTGTTCTGGCTATTGACCACAACTTTTGGGGAGGTTTAAATCGCACTAGCATCTTACAGGTCATTTGGAATATTGTAGGTTAACAATCTTTGCCTTCCTCCTGGAATAATATCCAGTTGATGCCAATCTCCTCTATCACTTTCTTAGCCCAGACTTCTGTTGGGGAAGATGTGGTAAGAAAGCAGGAGGGAGGGCTGAGTCCAGGTTGCATAGTGGTTGTGCTCGGGACTGGGACCCACTGGGGTGGATGTTCAATTCCAGCAGCGGCTCTGCAGGAGCAAAGGCTGGGCCTCCTACTCCCACCACCAGAGGGCAGTGATGCCCCCTCCCCAAAGAAAGCACGAGGGATAGAGCCCCCAGTTGCTGACAGGAGTTGAGAAACGGGAAGGCTTTCTCGGAGAAGGTGGCTTTCAAGGCGCAGAGCGAGAAGTGGCGGGGATGGGATGTGTTGGTGGGAAAGGATGAATAACTTAGGTGGGTGAGCTTTAAGGGAGGCCGCAACTCAATTTTGGATTCCAGATACAAAGACATCTTTGCTCTCAAGACGCTTGCAGTCCCTGGAGGGAAAGATAGACAGGGAAAGGGATGTTGTTGTTCTAAAAACAAGCTAACTAACTCACCTCCCTCTGGTTGATTCTGAAGCATGGTGACCCTCTAGGGCAGGGTAGAACATCCCTGTGAACTTCTGAGACTGTCTCATGTTTCTGAAGGCTTTTGAATCTCCTCTTCTAGCACCATACTGGGCAATATTCTGCTGTGATCCAGAGGGTGTTTCCTCTTCTGATTTTATAAAGTAGATCTCTCTCTAAGCCTTCCTGCCTGGTTTTAGTATGTGAAGCCCCACTGAATCGCATTCTCAGTGGTGGCCCTGCTCATCTTTGAAATCCTGGCAGTGGTGCTTTCGGTCTCATAGCAACATCCAAGCCACCGCAGGATGATCGACTGACAGATGGGAGGCGGGGCAAAGAAGAAATACTGTGCTACAGTGTGATGAATACAATCAGGAAGCACAGAAGAGGGACCTTGAAACCGGTTGGGGTTTGGCCTTCCTCCTCCTTCTCCTTCTTGAAAGAGGGGACAACCTCCGTCCGAAGAGGCAAGGATGCTAAAAGTGAAAGGAACAGGAAGAGAAACTCAGGTTCTGAGAACACGGTGTGAGAATAAATCCTCCCGTAAGGAAGGCACAGGAGAACCTCAGAAGGCCCAAGGAAGGTGCGAGGTTTCCCTTTCCATGGCTTTATTGACGTATATTCCACATGTCATGCAATCCAGGGGTTTGAATATATTAAAAAGGCTTGTGTGTTCACCACCACAGTGGATTTTAGAACATTTTCTCCCGTCTTGTCCTCGTGATTATCAGCCCTCCTTTACGCCTCGTGCTCCCCAGCCAGCACCCTTACAAACTACTCAGCCAGGTACTGTCTCTATAGATTCATCTATCCCCGATTTCATGTACAGAAAAAATATATACCAGCAACGAAGTGAATAAATACCTTCAAACAATAACAAAAGAAATCGGAGAAAAACATCAAGTGAAAAGAAAGCAGAAAATTATAAAAGCTAGGGATGTGAGGTTTCTAAGGGATACTTTGGGTTAGGGAGTATTTCCCACTAAATTTTTCTCTCTTCATCACCCCAACAACTTGTCTACACCCAAATTCTCCCATCTCTGGGCCTATAAAGAATGGCTCACTGGCTGGTGTTTAGGTTTTTCTTATCCCTTCTGTTACCTCCATCCTCAGGCGAAAGAAAAGAAACTATCAGAAGCGCCCACACCAACATTCAAGAAGCTGCATATGGCATTTTGAACACGTTTAATGAATTCAGTAGAGTCTGTGTTAGACGTGGCCTTTTTCAAACATTGTTCAATATGATTGTACCTTTTTCACCTTTGAATGTGAAATACGAACGCCCCCTTCCCTATTTTGGGGGTTCACGGGGGCCCTAGAGAAGGTCTTGGCTTAGACTCTACTTTTCCTCTTTTCCTGGGTGAACACCCACTTGAATTTGTAGTGTTTTCCTATGGCACAGTGTTTACAAAGTGTTCAAAGATGAAATGGGATCTTATCTTTACCTCTGTAATTCGTGGATGAGATCTTGACGGCCTTACTTCACCAGTGAGGAAGGTGAGGAGCAGATAGGCCATATGACTTGTCAGGAGAGAAACGACAGGTTCCAATTCCCAGAGTCCCTTCTTCGCACGGATGAATTTTCACCTGTGCTGCTGGTAGTGGATGAAAGAATTAGCCCCCCACGCCCTACCTTGTCGAGGTGATTGTTAGTTCCCGCTGACTCAGCTTGGACTCAGGAAGACCCCATGTGTGCAGGGATCTGATGGGACTTTCATGGGGTGATTTAGTGATGTCATCAGCTCACAGAGGGAATTTTACTCTCCTCTATAATGTTGCTGTGGGCAGACATGAACTTGCTGGCAGTGAGTTTACTTTGGTTTGATATTCTGTCTCCACACTATAAATAGATGGCGGGACTACCTCAGTAGCTACCAACTGGTCAACAAACAGACCTTGAACTATTTTAAAAATTCATTTTATTGGGGGTTCATACCGCTCTTACACAATCCACTATTATTTTATATTATTTTTATATTTTTATATCAAGTCCATTCTTCATAGGATTTGGCTACAGATTTTGAGACATAAGACTTCAGAAATCTCCGTTCTGTTAGTTGGCTATAGAACCTTGGATTTACTACTATCTCCTTTCCCAATTGTGAAACCAGTTTCTTTTTCTTTTCTTTGGGGGGGCATCACTGCTCTCGGTGGTGGGAGTAGGAGGCCCAGTCCCACTGCTGGAATTGAACCTCCGTCCCAGTGGGCCGCAGTCTCGCGCACAACCACTACGCCACCGGGGCTCAGCCCGAAACCAGTTTCTTAAAGTCAGTATTTCTCTCTCCCTTACTGGTTCTGATCCTTTTCAGAACTTTGATTCAGACGAGAAAAGTCAAACTAAGTTAAACAAGCTGTCAATTAGCAGGGAAGCAACAAAGTCCACATGAAAGAAGCATACCAGTCTGTGTGATCATGAGGTGTCAGCAGGATCAGGCATCAGAAGACCAAAAAAAAAAAAAAAATCATATAGAAGGGAACAGAAGGAGTCAGAGTGGAGGACTCAGAAGGAGACTGAGAGCCCATCTGTAGACAATAGGACACCCCCTCACAGAAGGGTTACAGGGAAGGGATGAGTCAGCCAGGGTGGAGTATAGCACCAATGAAACACAACATTCTTCTAGTTCTTTAATGCTTCTTCCCCTCCACTATCATGACCCCACTTCTACCTCACAAATCCCACTAGACCAGAACATATACATGGGTTTAAGATTTATTGACACACAGAGTCCAGGACAGATTAAACCCCTCGGGAACAATAATGGGAGTAATAATACGATGAGGATAGGGTATAAATGGAGGGATAAGGGAGAGAAAGAGGGAACCCATCAAAATGATCAATATATAACCACCCCACCTCCACCCGATGGAGGATAAACAATAAAAACATAGGTGAAGGGAGATACGAAAATAATAATTATTTATAATTTTTCAAGGAGTCATGAGAGTAGGAGGGTGGGAGAGGGAGGGAGGGAAAGGAGAGGAGCTGATACAGGGCTCAAGTAGAAAGAAAATGTTTTGAAAATAATGTTGACCAAGGAAGTCCCGAAGGAATACCAAAAATAGACTTTGGGACCAGAATGTGGCTTCTCATCAGATTAAACCAGAAAACACTCATAAAGGTCAACAAAAAGACCTTGAGCTATTTTTTTTATTTTTTTTTTATTTTTATTTTTTAATTTTATTGGGGGCTCTTACAGCTACTACAACATTCAGTACATCATTTGTATCAAGCACATTTGCACACATATTTCCACATATATTTCCCAATATTTTCCACCTGAGCCCTTGATACAAGCCCCTTTTAAAAAAAAAACCCTCCCCTTTCCCTCCCCCCCCTTTTTAAAAAAATTGATCATTTTATTGAGCTATTTTTAAAAATCATTTTATTGGGGACTCATACCATGTTACACAATCCATCCATCCATCCATTGTGTCAAGTATATTTGTACATTTGTTACCATCATCATTCTCAAAACATTTGCTTTCTACTTGAGCTCTTGATATCTACTCTTCATTTTTTCCCATCACCCCCACCACCCCCTCACTATTTACAGACTTTTCTTTCTGTGTGTCATTGGTTTTGTTATTTTTATTTGCTCTGTCTTGTTTTTGTGCAGATTGTTATCTCTGCAGGTCTGTCAACATAAGAGAGGTGAGATAAACAATCTGGAGGAAAAAGCAATGAGCCTACTGGTTTCAGGGGGGACATGGGAAAGGGAGATGTGGGGGAAAGGTATCAACAAACCCAGGGACAAGGGAACAACAAGTGATCCAAAATTGGTGGTGAGGAGGATGTAAGAGGTCTGGTGGGGCTTGATCAAGGGCAATACATTTGAGAGGAATTACTGAAACCCCGTGAAGGCTGAGCATGATGGTGGGACAAGAGGAAAGTAAAAGGAAATAGAAGAAAGAAGTAGGAGGCAAAGGGGAATTTACAGAGATCCAAATACAGGAATGTGTGTGTGTGTGTGTATACAGATATACATATATTTATATATGATGATGGGGAAATACATCTATGTGCATATATTTATGGGTTTAGTATTAAGGTAGAAGATGGACATTAAGCCTCGACTCAAATACAACCTCAATGCAAGAACACTTTGTTCTATTAAACAGACATCCATGATGCTCATCTTTCTGGTAAGATTGCTGCAGCAAAGCAGGTTCATAAGTAAATGTGGTGAAGAAAACTGATGGTGCCTGGCTATCAGAAGATAGAGCATCTGGGATCTTAAAGGCTTGAAGGTAAACAAGTGGCCATCTAGCTGAGAAGCAATAAAGCCCACAAGGAAGAAGCACATCAGACTGTGTGATTAGGAGGTGTCGATGGGATCAACTATCAAGTATCAAAGAACAAAAAAAAAATCATATCATTGTGAATGAGGGCAAGTGCAGAGTGGGGACCCAAAGCCCATCTCTAAGCAACTGGACATCCTCTTACAGAAGGGTCTCGGGGAGCAGTGTAGTAACCATGAAACATATAACTGTCCTCTAGTTCTTTAATGCTTCCTTGCCATGCTCCCTCCCCAACCTGATCCCAATTCTACCTTACAAATCCAGCTAGACCAGAGGATGTACATTGATGGGAAATGGAAACACAGGGAATCCAGACAGAAGAGCCCCTCAGTACCAGTGGTGAGAGTTTTGACACCAAGAGGTTAGAAGGAAGGTGGGGTAAAAAGGGGGAACCAATTACAAGGATATACATATAACCCCCTCCCTGGGGGACAGACAACAGGAAAGTGGGTGAAGGAAGACATCAGATAGTGTAAGACATGACAAAATAATTTATAAATTATCAAAGGTTCATGAGGGAGGGAGAATGGGGAGGAAGGGGAAAACTGGCTTAAATAGAAAGAAAATGTTTTGAGACTGATGATGGCAACAAATGTACAAATATGCTTTGCTTACAATGGATGTATGAATTGTGATGTTGTATGAACCCCCAATAGAATTATTTTTTAAAAAGTAGAAAGAAAATGTTTTGAGAATGATGATGGAAACAAATGTACAAATATGCTTGACAGACTGGACGGAAGCATGGACTGTGATAAGAGTTGTATGAGCCCCCAGGAAATGATTTTTTTTTAAAAAAGAGAAAATAATCATGGTAAACTATATACCAATATGCTTGATACAATTGATGAATGGATTATGATAAGAGCTGTAAGAGCCCCCAATAAAATGACTTAAAGAAATGTGAAAAATATCAACGCTGCCAATAAATTATGAACATGAGAGAAAAAAAGTTCAACTATTTATGTCGATTTCATGGTCCAGTTTCTGGCACCCAAGCAACTGAGAAGACCCAAGTGTAATTGGTCCTGTTAATGATCAAAGGTCACCGATTGACTTGGGAGAAAGCTGGGGAGTACCTAGGCCGAGAAGTCTTTCATCATGAAAAGGCCTTGGTAGAGAAGAAGATCTAGGTTCAAAAGCCTCTACCTCTTTGTTTTAGAATTACTCTCCTCTTTACATGCTAGTTTTCCTGGACTCTATTCTATTTTTGAATTTTTAGCATCTGGCCCAGCTCTGGCAGATAGCAATTGATAGGCCCAGACAATTTGAATTCAAACTTTTAAATGCTAGATCATGGCTGGGGCCTCAGTTTTCTCCATCCTACACCAGCAGATGATATTCAGCAGGTGAACCCATTGGTAGGTTCTTAGCAGAACTGGGAGGACTTTAGATGTTTAAGGTTCATTAACTTCATGAAAAATCTTTTGCTTCTTATGGTAGAGACTTGGCTGTGGGCCAAGAATTTCCTTTCTTTCTGATCCTCGTTGCTCTGCTTTGAGGAACAAAGGATGTAGGGCGTAGGGGACATGCTTCCATTTCCTCTGACTAATGTTGAAGCTCTGACCTTTTCTCTTTGCCTTTTCTGTTCCTCTCATCCTCCCCATCCCCACTAGCATTTTCTAGGTCTTGACCTTTACCTTTCACTATCTTGTGAGTCTCACCCAGCCTTTCCATTCTCTGTATCTCGGCTCAATGGGGGCCTTTCCTTTATGTCTACGGCTCCTTGCTTCCATCTGACCATGCTTTATCTAATTGGGGTTTAAAACACTGCTTCCTTCAGTCCAGATTATTACTTGTCAGTGTATTTTAAATGTAGATTATAGAAATTTTAGCACACTTTTAGGTCTACAGAAAAAAACATGCAGCGATTACAAGTCAGTTTCTCCTATTACTCACTTCTTGCATGACTGTAATGTATTTGCTACCATTAATACACCGATATGATGGGACTTCATACATTTTGAGGAAAATGCAGGGGAAAAATAGTGGATTTTTTTCTATGAACTTTTTGAAGTCCTTTCGTATTGATACATTACTACAGATTAAAGTTCATAGTTTATTTTAGAGTTTATACTTCTGAGTGATACAATTCTCTGGATTTTGAACAAACACAGAGAATCATTTTACTATCCTAAAAAGACTTCCCTTACTTATGTCTCCCCTCCTCCCTGGAACCTTTGGCAAAGGCTGGTCTTTTCTAGATCTCTGTGGAAGTCCTGGTGGCATAATGGATTATGCATTGAGTTGCCAACCTCAGGATCAGCAGTTGCAAAACACCAACCACTCTGTGGGAGAAAGTTGCAACTTTCTACTTCCACCAAGAATTAGTCTTGGAGACCCTACTGGGACGCTTCCACTCAGTTCTGTTGAGTCCCCATGAGCTGGACTCACCTCCTTAGCAATGAGTAAATGTTGGGTCTGATGATCACGATGAGTCAGGGAAGATTCAACTGTGGCTTCATTTGGTTACACATTGGCCATTTTCAGAATGTCATTGGAATCATATCATAAGAGTATGTAGCTTATTTGCTTAGTCATTGATATACATGTGATTCCACTGACCCGTTGAAGGACATTTTGGTTGAGTCTCATTTGGGGCAATTATGAATAAAACTGCTAGAATATTTGCGGTCGTGTTTTCATGTGGGCAAAAGTTTTCAAATCACTTTGGTGAGTACATGGGAGTATGGTAAGCGCATGCATCCCTTTATAAGAAACCTACAGACTGTTTTCCCATGTGGCTAAGTCGTGTTTGCATTTCTATCAGCTCCACCACCTCCTTGTCAGCTTTTGGTTTTGTCAGTGTTGTGGATTTTACCTATTTTCCAAGGTGTGTGGAATCCCTGGGTTGAAAGATTAATAAATATCATATATACTCGAATATAAGCCAATCTGAACATCAGCAGAGGCAGGCACCTAATTTTACCACAAACACAGCATAAGAAATGTGCTAAAAAAACTCGGCGTATACTTGAGTATATACGGTACTTGGCTGCTAGTTCAAATCCACGGAAAGTGCCTCGCTACTCGCTACTCGGGGTGCCTCAGAAGAAAGGCCATCAACATCTAACAAAAAAGCAGCATAGAAACCTGGATGGAACACAATGGGCCAACATGAGCTGGAATTGACTTGATGGCTTTTTGCTGTTGTTTTTAATGTCTCGAGGGTGAGTATCTTCTTGTTGAGTCGCTATGTGTGTGTTTTCTTTAATGAGGAGTCTGTTTAGATGTTTTACCTACTTCTTAGTTGGGTTGTTTGTTTTCTTATTGTTGAGTCTCAGGACTTTTCTGTTTATTAAACACAAATATGTGTTTACAAATATTTTCTACTCGTAGGTGGCTTGCTTTTTTATTCCCATAGCAATGTCTTTTGCAGAGCATACGTTTTTAATTTGAATGAATTAGCATATCAATTTTTTCTTTCAGGGATCATGTTTTGTGGTTGAAGCTAGAAGTCACCACCAAACATCTCCTAGATACTGTGTGAATTTGCTTTTATACTTAGGTCTGTGGTCCATTGTGAGTTAATGTTTGTGACACATGTAAGACTTGTGTCTAGATTCTTTCTTTCTTTTTACATGTGGTCGCTTGGGTGTTTCAGACCCCTGTACCAAAAGACCACTCTTTTCTTACTTGCATTGCCTTTGCCCCTTTGTCAGAGATCAATTAGTATATTTATGTGAATTTCTTTCTGGATTCTCTACCTCATGGATTTATCTGTCTATTCTTGTGCTAATACCACATGGTCTTGGTCACTATAGTTTACAGTAAGTCTTGAAGGATTAGTCCTCCAACTTTTTCCCTTGTTTGGGGGTCTATTCTTCATCTTTCCATTTGAATTTCAGAATCATTTTATACTCATAGAATATTTGACTGGGGTTTTGATTGGGATTGTGTAGAATCTACCAGACATCCTGGGAAGAATTGATATCTTAATAATAAAGCCTTCAAATTTGTTCTAGGCTGTGTTGTCTAGAGAAATGAGACCAGTGAGACACACACACACACACACACACACACATATATATATATATATATATATATATATATATATATATATATGAAGGAACTTTATATCAAGGGGTAATTTCATATCAAGAAGGCATCCCAGTTCGGTTCACCTCAGGTCCATGGACCTAGCGCTAGACAGACTCATGCAGCTGTAGGCAATGCTGCAGAAAGGAGAAGCAGGATGCAGGGAGACCACAGGCCAGTGAGTGCGGAGTTGTGTGGATCCAAGGTCGATGGGAAGATAGCATGGCAGCAGCAACTGCCAGGGTCAGGCGGCCCACAGGAGACCGACACCAAGTCCCAGCCAGGCTGAAGGTGAAGGGTCAGCGAGAGGAAGAGAATTTCTCTTGGTCTTCCTAATTTAAAATTTCATTGGGGGCTTTTACAACTCTTATCATCAGTTGTACCAAGCATGTTTATACATAATTTCCATCATTCTTTTCTAGACATTTACTTTCTATTGATCCCTTGCTATCAGCTCCTATTTTTTCCTCCCTCCCCTTGTGACCCCTTGATAAGTTATAAATTATTATTATTTTCATATCTTACCCCAATTTCTGTGTCCCTTCCCCCATGGTTTCTGCTGTTCATCCCCTAGAGGTGTGTGTGTGTGTGTGTTTATGTGTCTATCATTGTGATCAGTTCCCTCTTCCTCCCTTCTCTTCTCACCTTCCCCCTACTCTTCTGATACTGCTTTTCTCACTCCTGTTCTTGGATTCTGTGTATCATGAGTTCTTATCTCTTATTTGTCCCTGTGTACACGCTCCAATCTAGCCTGAAGTGAAAAACAGCACTGGGGTCATGATAGGGGGAGTTGAAGAAGGCTCAAAGAACCAGAGGAATATTGTGTTTCACTGGTGCTTTACTACATGTGTCCTGGCTGACGTATCTCTTTGCTGTGTCTTCTTGTGAGGGAATGTCCCAATGTCTACTGATGGGCTTTGGATCTCTGCTCTGACACCTGCCCCCCTACCCCCACCCCCGGCTGCCTTACCCTGATATCAAGACTGTGGTCTTTTTTGTAAAAAGACCACATCCCTAAGGAGGCATCATCAGGCCAGGAGCTGATTGACAAGTTAGATAGACTCCATTCCTATGCTCTCACACAGAGTTAAGTTGACATAAAATCTGTCACACTACCCTCAAAAAGCGAGCCTGCTCTCTGAAAAAGGACATCATTCTGATAAAGGAGAAGGGCAGCAACAAAGAGGGAGACTCCTGGAGAGATGAAGGGACACATTGGATGCAACAAATGGGCCCAAACATTACACTTGTGAGGCTGGTGCCGGCCCAGCAGGGTTTCCTTCTGTGGTAAGTTGGGTGATTTGGAATCACAACCAGCTAGAGGGCACCTAATAACAATTTCTACAAACATGGACTATCTCTATTTCTGTCAGTCTTTTATCAGAGGCTTGAATTCCTGGCATATAAATCTTATACACATTTTCTCAATTTTCTATCTAATTGCTTAATTTTTTTGGGTGGGGTTACTAATGTAAACAGTATATTTTTCATTGCTATTAACCTTGTATCCTATAACTTTCTTCTAATTTTTTTATTAATTTTGAATTTTTTTAATCTTTGGATTTTCTACATAGATGATCATACCATCTGAAAAGATCGTTCTATTTCTTCCATCCCTGTGTGTACTCTTTTTTTCCTTTTCTTTTCTTGTTGTATTAGTTCAATTGTGCACTATGATGCAGAATAGGAATAAGATTATATTATTTCTTATCTTAGGGGGAAAGTAGCTAATTTCTGCCACAAAATACAATGTCATCTGTAGGTTTGGGGGTAAATATTCTCTATCAAGTTGAGGAAGTTCCCTTTGGCTCTTAGTTTGCTGCGAGTCCTTATCATGGGTGGATTTGTGTTATTGCTGTTGTAAGGTTCTCTCAAGTTGGCTCCCATTCATCATGGTCTCCATGCACAACAGAAGGAGACACTCTCTAGCCCTGCACTGTCCTCACAATTATTGTCACCTTCGAGTCCATCCTTGAAGTCTCTGTGACAATCTATCTTTTCGGAGGTCTGCCGTTCACTGAACGTCCACGTTACCAAGAATGATGTCCTTTTCTAGCGACTGGTCTCTGTTGATAATATGTCCAAAGTACATCTTGCCATCCTCACTTTCATGGAATCTTCTGGCTGTGCTTCTCCCAAAACAGATTTATTTGTTCTTCAGGCAGTCCAGTGTACTTTCGATAGTCTTGGCCGGTAACACAATTCAAATGCAACAACTCTTTGGTCTTCCTTATTCATTGTCTAACTTTTACATACATATGAAGTGATTCAAAATGTCATGACTTGGGGTAGGGACACAAAGGTTTTCAAAGTGACTTCCTGTTTTTCAATAATTTAAAGAGGTATTGTGCAGCATATTTGCTTCACAAAAGATATCATTTGATTTCTTTCTTTTTTTTAATTAAAAGATCATTTTAATTGGGGGCTCTTACAACTTTTATAACAATCCATGCATTAATTGTATCAAGAATATTTGTATATATGTTGCCATCATTATTTTCTAAACATTCATAGTCTATTTAGTCCTAGGTATCTCGTTTGATTGCTGTTTTTTTGAGCATTGATTTTGGATTCAGGGGAAATAAATTCCTTGACACCTTCTGTCAGCCTAGTTTATCGATCATGATGTTTTTGGTTCAGCTGTGAGAATTTGGGTTTCTTTATCTTGAGCTGTAATCTCGACTGAAGGCTGCAGTCTTTGCTCTTCATCATGGACTTAGATTTTGTCCATTTTTTTTCTATCTATTGATATGACTGCCTAGCTTTGAAGAAAGGAGCTTGGTGTCATAGTGGTTATGCATAGAACTGCTGCCTGCAAATTCAGCAGTTCGAAACCAGTCGTCTGCTCAGCAAGAGAAAGGCAAAGTTTTCTACTCCTATAAAAAGTTAGTCTTGAAAACTCGCAGTGGCAGTTCTATGCTATCGGCTCTCTCTGAGTCAGCATTGACTCGATGGCAAGAAGGTTTTTTTGTTGTTGTTGATGTGATCATATGCTTTTTTTTGTTAGCACAATTGATATAATGAATCTCATTCATTGACTTCTGAATGTTACGTCAGTCTTGTGAGTTTGAAATAAATCCCACTGGGTTTTGATGTGTAATTCTTTTTATATGTTGATGGCTTAGATTTGCTGATATTTTGTTGAAGATTTTTGCATTTATATTCATTAGAGATATTGGTCAGTAATCCTCATTCCTAATGACATCTTTGTCTGGTTTTGGCATTACGGTAATGCAGATTCCTAAAATGAGTTTGAAAGTGTTCCTTCTGCTTCTGTTTTCTGGGAGAGCGTGAAGAGAAGCGGTGTAATCTCTTCTTTAAGATTTTGATAGAATTCACCAGGGAAAACAGATGGAGCAGTTGCCTTCTATTTTGCTAAATTGTTAATTGCTAATTCAATTTTTTAAAATAGATAACACCTACACAGAAGATTATCTGCTCCTCCTTGTGTGAGTTTTGGCAAGAGTGTATCAAAAACAATTGGTCCATTTCATCTAAAGTACTACATTTATGGACATCAAGTTATTCTTAGTGTTGCAAATGATTCTTTTTTTTTTTTTTGTTCATAGACTCAGTTGTGATAACTCTTCTTTTATTCATATTATCAGTAATGTGTGCCTTCTTTCTTTCCCCTTGGTTTGTATGATGAGAGAGGGTTATCAATTTCTTTAACCCTTTCAAAGAAGGGTTAAAGGGTTTTTGACATAGTTAATTTTTTTGGGGGGGGCATCACTGCTCTCTGGTGGTGGGAGTAGGAGGCCCAGCCCCCTGCTAGAATTGAACCTCTGTCCCAGTGGGCCGCAGTCCCGCGCACAACCACTACGCTACCGGGGCTCAGCCCAACATAGTTAATTTTTATCTATTAATTTCCTGTGTTCCATTCCATTGATCTTTGTTCAAATTTTAGCTTTCTTTTTTCCTTTCTTCCTTTCAGTGAGGGTTTCAGGTGAGCTTGAGAAGAATGTTTATCCTGTTGTTGCTGGAGGAAGTATTTTATAAGTGTCAATTAGATCTATTTGATTGATGGTGCTGTTTAGTTCAATTATCTCCTTACTGATTTTTTTTCCTTGCAGGATATATCAATTACTGATAGGGAGGTGTTAAGTTCTCAAACTATTAGAAGTGGATTTGTCTAGTTCTCTTTTCGATGTTATCAGATTTTGCCTCAGGTGTTTTGACACTGTTGTTCGGCACATACACATTCAGGATTGTTATATTCTTGGATAGTTAATTTCTTTATCATCATGTAATTCCCTCTTTATTTTTGCTTCTTTGTTACCAATTTTTGTTTGTTTGCTTGTTTCCTACACATTTCTTGCTCAGAAATGTTTTGTATGAAATGAATACAGTTGTTCTTGCTTTCATTTGATGAGTGTTGAGTGGTGTGCCATTTTCTGCTCCTTTTTTTTTTTTTTTGGCATCACTGCTCCCCGGCGGTGGGAGTAGGAGGCCCAGCCCCACTGCTGGAATTGAACCTCCGCCCCAGTGGGCTGCAGTCCTGCGCACAACCACTACGCACAACCAGAGGGCTCAGCCCTCTGCTCCTTTATTTTTAATCCATCTGTATCTTTATTTTTTAAAAGGGTGTGATGGAATTGGGTCCCCCAGAAATATGTCCTATTAGGTTCTAATCTAGTCTTTAGGCCTCTGGTCATAACCCCTCTTGGGAATGGATTGCTTTGTTATGTTAACGAAACATGCTCCTGGTAGAGTGTGCTGAGTCAATCTCTTATAAAATATAAAGGGAACAGATTAGGAAAGCAGAGGTGGGGACATGCCAGGACCCAGGAAGATCATGCAGGAACAGAAGCTCAAAAGAGATGAGGACCATTCTCTAGAGTGGACACAGGGAGAAAACCTTCCAATAGAATCCTGAATTCAGACATCTGGCTTTCTAAATTTTGAGAAAGTTAATTTCTGTTTATAAAAACCACCCCTGGGGCTGAGCCCCGGTGGCGTAAGTGGTTGAGTCCGGGACTGCGGCCCGCGGGCTTGACGGTTCAAATCTAGTGGCAGCTCTCAGGAGCAGTGCTGGGTAGCTCCCACGACCACCAGAAGCAGTGATGCACCCCCCCCCCCCAAACAAAACAAAACAAAACAAAACAAAAAAAACACCCCTGTGGTGTTTCTGTTGTAGCAATACTGGATAACTTAGACAGTAGGTCTTTGTAGGTGACAGAGTTGGGGGCTGCTTTTTAAAAACAAAATCATTTGCGGTCAATCCACTATGAATGCCCCTCTGAGGAGGGTGTGAAGCATTTGCTGATCAAGGTCACCGGATGTACCTTCAGCCTGGGCTACTCAAAATTCAATGTAGAGAAAACCCAAGTCCTCACAAGGGGACCAGCAGTAATAGCATGGCAAATGGAGAAAAGATGAGAGTTACCAAGTGTGACAGTGAGGGTTATTGCGCCAACCTGATCAATAGCAATATATGGGATTAACCAGGTTGCAATTTTATTGGAGGACAAAGCGATGAAGGGCTCTTTAAGGCCCGCCCCTCTCTCTCTCTTGCTCTCTGGGGATCAGAGCCTGCTGGAGCTACGTTCTCTGCCTCCACCTGTGAGCGAGCCCACCTGGGGGCCAGGCCAGCCTGTGGAAGGTGTTGCTAGAACTTGAGGCTTCATCAAGACCTGCTTCACCATGCTGCTCATGAATATATCACTTGCACTTGAGGCTGGTGGCTTCGGTTGCCCTGCATTGCTTGCGTTCCACATCCCATCCAGGTCTGCTTCGCTAAGCTCCTGAGCTAGTGACTGTTGGTGACCCACCCTGCTGCCTGTGGGCAGACTCTGCTTACCTTGCCTGAAGGAGGACTCCGCTGTCTGCTTCCTTGACCTTGGGCCTGGGAGCCCATGTGAGTTGAAGGACTTCCAGTATATTAACTATTCCACAGAAGTGAGCTGAACTGAACTTGCTGTCCTGTTGTATAGACTAATTGTTACAGTCTTTCTCACTGTATAAACGTGTGTGTGTGTGTGTGTGTGTGTGTGGCGTATTCATATATGTCCTGGTCTCATTTCTCTGGAGAACTTTGCCTAACACATCAAGGATTTAATTTTGCTTGGGTCCATAGTAAGTGCTCATGAAAGCCAAAGTCAAGATCCCAAACAATGCATGGCAATGGGTAAATCTGCTGCAGAAGACCCTTTAAAATGTTGACAAGCAAGAATACTACTTTGAGGGGTAAGGTGTGTTTGACCCAAGTCATGGTATTTTCAGTTGCTTCTCAAGCATGTAAAAATTGGACATTGGTTAATGCAGACCAAAGAAGAATCAGCGCATTTGAATTTTGGTGCTGGTGAAGAATATTGAAAGCACTCAGCATTGCCAAAAGAGCAATTCTCTCCTTAAGGAAATATAGGCAGAATACTCCTAACGAATAAGGATGACAAGACTTCATCTCACCTACTTTGGGTCTCTTTTCAGGAGGGTCTGGTCGCTGCAAAAGGACATCATGCTTAGTAAAACAGAGGGGCAGGGTGAGAGAGCAAGGCCCTTAATGAAATGAATGGATGTGGTTACAAAAATAGCCTCAAACAGGAGAACATCTGTGGGGGTGGCACAGAGGCAGGCAGTGTTTCCTTCTGTTGGATGTGGGGTGACCGTGAGCTGAAGCTGACTCAGTGCTCCTCACACCCCACCCACACGGATGTCTCTTCCTTTTAGTCAGCGCGTTCAGCCCATCTACATTTAAAGTGTTTATTGAGATAGTTGGATTGATATTATGATGTTTGGAACTGTTTCTATTTGCTGGGTTCTTTTTTGGTTCTTTATTATTTTTTCTCCCTCTTTCTTTTGTTTTGACTTCCATGTCCCCCCACCCCGACATTCTCTGGTTTTAATTGTGCCTTTCATATCCTCTGACTTCTCTTCAATTGATTAAATTTATGAAAAAATTAATGATTGCCATAGTTTGCAAAAAAAATTTCCAAGAAGTCTAAATACACTTTCAAAACATACTGTTCTATGTGAAAGCATTGTGAAAGAAAATATGCCATATATTTCAATTTCCCATAAGTTGTCATTATCCAGCATCTTGTCACTTCTCATACATTAAACAGACAATTATCACCCAGATTAAGAATACTAAAAAGATTCTATATCGCACTTCTTTATTCCTTTTTGGATGTTCTTCCTTTCTCTTAATATATCTAAATTTCTGACATATCTTTTTCTTTCTCAATGAAGAACTCTGAACAGTCTTTGCAAGGCAAGTCTACTGGCCTCCATTTTTAGGAAGAAGTTTTTTTTTTTTTTTGGGGGGGGGGCGGCATCACTGCTCTCCGGCGGTGGGAGTAGGAGGCCCAGCCCCACTGCTGGAATTGAACCTCCGTCCCAGTGGGCCACAGTACCGCGCACAACTACTACGCCACCAGGGCTCAGCCCAGGAAGAAGTTTTTATTTCCTTCACTTTTGAGAATAGTTTTTGTGACTTCAGAATTCCGGGCTTATTTTTTTTCCTTTTCAACACATTAAATACTTAACTCCACTCTTTTCTGCTTATTTTCTATATCATTATCTTCATTCCCTATAGGTAAGATTCAGCACCTGCCCCCCTTCCCTGACTTCTTTTAAGATCTTTCCCTTCTCATCAATCTGTACTTAAATAAGATTTGCATAGTTATCCTGATTGGTGTTTCTTGAGCTTCCCTGAGTTTAAAAAATTTCTAGCTATTATTATTTTAAATGCCATATATACTCATGTATAAGCTGAGTTTAGGTACCTTGGCTGATATTGAGGTTGGCTTATGCTTGAATATATATGGCATGTCCTCTATTCTTTTCCTTCTTGTATACCCATTATACAGATGTTACCTATTTTTTTTGCCATAGTACTTAGATGTTGTGAGAGATCATTTTATATCAACTTGAAGATGTGTTAAAGGGTAGGGATGGCATCCAATCTGTCAATCAGGTCACAGCCTGATGATGTCTCCTATGGGGTGTCATCTTCTCATAAGGAGGGCTGTTGGAGCCTTCCTCTCTCTCTCTTCCACTGGCCCTGAGAGTTCGACCCTGAGAGAAGCCCTGCCAGGTTTTCACTGACCTTGGATCTGTGGGATTTTGCAAGCTCTGGTCAGTGAGCTTCTTGCATCCTGCCTCATGGCTCCTGGCTGCATGAGTCTCCAAGAGGGCCTTATGGACTTGTGTATCAGACCTAGGAAGTGGAGGCGCACTGGGCTGGGATGTGTTCTTGATAGGTCATGATTTCTTGGCATAAAGGGCTTTTTTACACATCTATGACAGTCACTGGATTTGTTTCTCTAGCCAGCCCTGCCCACAAAAACTGTTATTTTTTTGGCCTTTATTCTCTTGGCTTTTTAGCTTAGGAAATATCTATTGACATATCTTTAAGAGCATTGAGTCTTTCCTGAATCACATGCAATTTACTGATGAATTCATTAAAAGCACTCTTTATTTTTGTCACAGTGTTTTTTTATTTTATTTTTTTGTCACAGTGTTTTTGATTTCCAGTCTTTCCTTCAAAAGTTATTTAAAAACTTATATTTCATTGTTGAGAAAATACACAGCAAAAACACATACTAATTGAAGTTTCTATATATACATTGGACTGTCTTTCATCACATGGTTCTAGTTGTGAAGTCATTCTCACTCACCTTTGCTGAGTTTTTCCTCCTCATTAACACACACTAAGTGTCACCCTAAAACTCCTATCTAATCTTTCAAATTGCCCTGTAGCAATAGATTAAAAAATGCATAATTCTTTACTAGTTAAGCTAAATGTTCTGCGTGTTAAGAAGACCTCAGGGGGTAAAAAAGAAGAAGAAGAAGACCTCAGAGGATATTGTGGTTGAAGGTTTCGAGATTAGTTTAGGATCACAGTGTCAGGGAGCCATCCAAGCCTCGGCTCTGGAAAGGCTAGATTTTTTTTTTTATGAGCATTGACGAACTACTCCATGTTCCCCTCCTTTGGATCAGCATTGTTCTATAGAATTTGTTCAACAATGGTAGCTCAAAATCATCTTGTTCTTCAGATCCTTGTTGCAAAGGAGGCGGCTGGTCCTACCTTCCATTTCCTCCTCCTCTTCTTGCCTCTCCTTTTTCCTCTTTGGCTTCGGATGATCCAGTGTTCCTGCCCCTTTTATTCTTTCTTACAGTGCCCATCTGTTCTTCCACGTCTCCCACTTTCTCATTATTATTATTTTCATCATCTGGTGTTCCCACATGTTTTAAGCATGCTAATTACCGTTTTTACATCCCTTGCCTATCATCTCAAACTCTGTGCCATCATTCAGTCTGGCTAAATCTCCTCAGACGGTGTTTTGATGCTGGTTTTTTTGTTTTTGTTTTTCGCTTTTAAGCATGCCTTGCAATTTAGTGGGAGGAGAAAGGTGAGGTTTTCTATGCTCATAAAGAGTGACAGTCTGGAAAACTCACAGAGGCAGATGGACTCCCCACCTGCAGGGTCATTAAGAGTCGGAATCAACTTGATGGCAGTGTGGTTGGTTGGGACCAGTTCTGTAACCCAATGTTGGAAGTCAGTCAGATAGATGAGCTATAATGAACTGAAGAACCAGAATCTTCCCGGGAGATTTTATTTTGATCTAGCTAGGCGTGAGGTTGTGTTTACTGATCATTGCACCTGTAGGCATCAGAGGCTAACGTTTCCTCTTGTGTTCTGGCTTTGCCTCCCCTGTTGTCTTTCCATGTTCCTAGAGACTCCTTCCGAAATAGAACCTGTGCCTTGTAGCTCTTTGTAAAAGAGTCCTTTTGATGTGGTGATCAAATGTAAGGGGAGGCAGAATGTTCTACAATTTTATGATTAGGTCTCTTTTAGGGAGTCCATGCCACGCGAGTGTCTTTTTCACTCATGTTTCTCAGCCTTTTTTCCTACCCCCAGCGCTTACTTACGTGAACCAGGGGAATCCTGAGGGATGAGAACAGGTAAGGATGTGAGTTCAAATCCACCCTGAGTCACTGTGTTTGACAAAGACTACAGCCGTGAGGATCCAAGGCAGCACAGCTAGGTGCTGAAACACATGAAATGAGTCCAAATGAGCCTGATGACAACTTTATCTTAAATTTTGGCTTAGACAGGAAGTTTAGCGAGAACTGGAGTTGGGTCTTTCCCTTGGCTTATTATCAGTCAGGGAAGCGTAGACGAGGCGGTCTACTCCCATAAAGCGTGAAGGGCGCGGCACCCCACCCATGCGCATCTACCCTGTGCGATAGGGTGGCTGTGAATCGGAATGAATCCCACGGAGGTGCGTTTTCAGATCTGAGTTTGTTTATTGTAGTTTCGTTATTAGATATTAGATATTAGATATTAGTTATTAGGTTCTGATAACACCGTTTCCTGTTTTCCATGATGAGACCCTACAGGCTTCTTCCAAATAAAACACCAGCCCCTGTGGGCGCTGCCTTCGAGTCTGGGCCACCAAGGTTTTTCTATGCCCCGGCTGTCCATTCGCCTCATGGAGCCTTGAGAAATGAATGAGTTAGCCTGTCATTGCTACCTGACGCCGGTCAGGGGAGGGTGCTTTCTCCTCAGGTCAATTGTAATTTTCTGCCTTTGCCTGGATTTCCAGTTTTCAGAGTGGGGATATGCCCAGGGATCTCAATTCTATGCAGATCTAAAGACTGTTATTGATTTTCAGTTTTCCAGGGTTTTCTTTCTTTCTTTTTTCTTTTGAGAAAGGCAGGGAAGACGTCGAAGGTCTTTCTCTTCTAGGGCCCCCAACCCAACCTCTGTGTCTTTTCTATGGCTTCTTTGCGCTCTTCTATTGTGTCTCATTCTGTGCCCTCCCCCCTGTTTCTGGAGTGAACAGGCTCATCCATTCGACATCCCTGGTCTCACAACCCCTTTCTGCCCTGCCACCCCCCCCTGCCCCGCCCTTCTAGGGCCTCTCACATGTGTGGAATATATATTGCCAGTGGCTTGAAGAACATCACACCATTAGGATTCAATCACAATAATATTTAGGACAATTAGGACACATGGAGGGGGGTGACAATTTACAAGACAATGGCTTTCAAATATATCTTCATGCATGTGTACCTGGGCCTAAGCTAAAACAGCGACGGTCCAGGAGCCTTTTAACAGTTCCGTTAAACTTAGACTGAGATTCCAAAAGATTTTTAAAGCCCCACAACTGTATGACGGGTCACTGGAAGAGCTGGTGGGTTCAGGGAAGGAAACGGAAGGACACCCAAGCCTGGGCTGACAGCATCCCACAGCTGTCCTTTATGCTGCCGCCCGCTCAACTAGCAACCGACACAGTCAGAAAGTCCTGGCCACTCATGGGCTTCCAAATTCCTTAAAGGCTGTTCACATTCCCAGGAGAGAGGAGAGAAAATGTTACCCTCGTGTGCAGAGTACCTACGGTGGGGGTGTTGGGGCTGGTGGGGTGGAAGGAGGCACAGGTGGGAATCCCTCTGAACTCTTGACACTGAAAGACCGCCCTTCTGCCCTGTCTGTAGAGGCTGTTCAGCTGCTGCATCGGGCGGAAATCGGCATCTTTGGGTCTCAGTCCCATTTCTATTGCCAAATCACTTTCCGGGGCCGGTTAGAGCAGCTACCCTCATGGCATCTCATCCATTCCAGTCCCCTGGAAGGACAATTCCATGCAACCTCCACAGTCATCTAGGATGGCGGGGGCAGGGGCTGAAGATCCAGAGGCAGCTGGAGGACACGGGCTCTGAATATCTCAACATCCAGTGCAGGGATGTTGGCTAAGATCCGCCTAGAGTAAGCAGTGCAGTTTAAGAAGAAGGAAGGTATTTAGGAGAAAAACGACTGTGAACTTAAAATAGTCCAGAAAGCTGGACTGGTACAAACAAAGACTTGGAGAGAGGAAACAACACCGTTTCCTTAGGAACTGCAGGGGGAATGATAGAGACCAAGCATGCTTTGGATGCAGAAAAGAATG
>PVJH01010222.1:0-36429 GCA_004026705.1 Nesogale talazaci | reverse complement strand
GTATCACTGCTCTCCAGTGGTGGGAATAGGAGGCCCAGCCCCACTGCTGGAATTGAACCTCCGTCCCAGTGGGCCGTAATCCCGCGCACAACCACTACGCCACTGGGGCTCAGCCCTTGGGTATATTTTTATTTTCTGGCTTCATCTCAAAAATAAACTATTTCAATAAACTATTTGAAAAATGAAACTCAAAGATAACAATATTTTCCTATGAACTAACAAAAAAAAAAAGATCAGTTTTCATGCCTGTGAACGTTCAGAAACAGCCTCCTCCTGCTGGCTTTCAGCAGCATTTTCTGTGGGAGGCCGTCTTCGGGGTGAAGGTCTCAAACAGTAAATCAATGAAGTCCTGAAACACCTGAGACGGCTCACATTCGCTGGAGGTTTTGAAGTTGCTACGCCACAGACCCTTGGTTGGCAGGTCTGCTGAAGCCCTCTTAACCTGGGCAACCCAGCTAGTGTTGGAAACACCAGGGGGCAAGGCTTCCGACATCACAGCTGCAGGCAAGCCATTGCAGCATGGCAAAACTGACAGGGGGTTAATCACTTTCTCATTGGTGTGGATTGAGTGGAGTCCCCCACCCCCAGACTCCACACCCCAAATACGTGTCAATTTGGTTGGTTGACCATTGGCAGTGACTTGGCAGTGACGTAGTGATTATTCACCATGGTGTGCTCTGATAGGACCAGTCAAATAGCTGTAGGGGACTGGTGTTGGACGCAACAGCTTTTTTTTAACAGAAATCATTTTACTGGGGGCTTGTACAACTCTTATCACAATCCATACACACATCCATTGTGTCAAGTACATTTGTGTATTTGTTGCCATCATTTTCAAAACATTTTCTTTCTCTTTGAGCCCTTGCTTTCAGCTTCTCATTTCCTCCTTCCCTCACAAACTCTTGACAATTTATAGATTGTTGTTATTTTTTCATGTCTTACACTAATCGATATCTCCCTTTACTCACTCGTAGATCATTGTGCTTGGTTCCCCCTTGCTCCCCTCACCATCTGCTCCCCCTCCTGGTATGGCTACTCTCCATATTGGTCCTGAGAGTTTATCTGTCCCAGATTCCCTGTGTTGCCAGCTCTTATCTGTCCCCATGTGCATGCTCTGGTCTAGCCAGATTTGTAAGGTAGAATTGGGGTCATGATAGTGGGGGTGGGTGGGTGGAGGAGGGAAGCATTAAAGAACTAGAGGAAAGTTGCATGTTTCATTAGTGTTATACTGCACTCTGACTAGCTTGTCTCTTCCCGGAGATCTTTCTGTAAAGGGATGCCCAGTTGTCTACAGATGGGCTTTCAGTCTCTACTCTTCCCTCCCCCTCATTTACATTGATAAGATTTACTTGTACTGGGTCTTTGATGCCTGATATCTGATCTCATACCTCATGATAACACAGGCTGGTGTGTTTCTTCCATGTCAGCTTTGTTGCTTCTCAACTAGATGGCCACTTTTTTATCTTCAAGCCCTTAAGACTCCAATCTTTTGATAGCAGGGCACCATCACCTTTCTTCATCGCATTTACTTATGCACCCATTTTTTCTTCAGTGAACCTGTGGGGAGGATTCGACACTTTTATTGAAAGTCACAACCCTGACCCAATGTAAGCTGAGTGTTATCTTACAAGAGGCAAAAGAATAGAGAAGTAAATAGAGAAGGAGGAATCTCAGTAACACACAGAAAGAAGAGCTAGAAGCAGAGTGCCTAGGGACCTTTGGACCTAGAGACCCTGTCTGAGAACCTCCTACACACACAGGAAGATTGATGCCAAGAAATATGGAGATATTCAAAAGATACTAAGTCCACAGATAGAGATAAGAGACAAAGAACCTTTCACTAGAGCTGGTGATATGAATTTGGACTTCCAGCCTCCTAAACCATGGGAGAGTAAATTCCTATTTACTAAAGTCATACATTTGTGGTACTTCTATTATTGCATGCAATAGTAAAGAGACGAATCTTTGTTGCCCATATTCAAGAAAAGATGATTGGTTTCTAGTGTTCTTTAGAAATATAATTCACACCCCACTATCATGACCCCAGAGATAAGAACTCTCGACACACAGAACCCAGGACAGATAAACTCCTCAGGATCCAAAATGCAAGTAATGATATCAAGAGGGGAAGGGGAAGGTGGGGCAGAAGGGGGAGAAAGGGGGCACCAATTGTATCCCACCCCAAGGGGGTTAAACAACAGAAACATGGGTGAAGAGTGACAGCAGACAGTGTAAGATATGAAAATAATTTGTAATTTATCAAGGATTCACAATGAGGTGTATGTAAAAAGAGGAGCTGATACCAAGGGCTCAAACAGAAAGAAAATGTTTTCAAAATGATGATGGCAACATATGTACAAATACACTTGATACAATTGATGCATGGTTCATTGTAAGAGTTGAAAGAGCCCCCAATAAAATGATTTATTTTAAAATACATATAATTAAAATTTTACTGTAGCACTTTGTTGTTGAGTCAGAAGAAATCAGTGTCTTCTGAGGTCCTGGGGTCTCTCATTTGTCTGCCACTAGTCAAGAGAGTTTTTCTGTCTTAGCCAATGTTGGAGTTAGGCATAAGAGGGTAGGTGAATGAGATATTTCCTCTGTTGAGCTTATAGGAGAGAGAGTCATCTGAGTTAGTTTCTGTTCTATTTACTAACTCTACTAAATCTTCTCCGGGGTCAGTCTTTTGAGACTCAGTTTCCAAAGTTATCAAACAGGAGCGCCACAAACAATAAGACATCTTGCATCTTGACCAGAACAGCATCTTGCGAACACCTTGTTACCTAGTCTCATCCTGTCGACACATGTGGTTTCTGGATTTAATCTTCCTGCTCTTTGGCCTGACTGCCACTCACCCTCCCACATCTAAGCATAGTTTTGCGAGAAGCAGGTAGCTCATGAAACTGAAGACCCATGTGGGATTTAGAACGGACATCTTTACTGTCAACTCCTCTGCAACTCAATGGAGCAATAAAGCATGAACTGGTGTTTATTGTCTCCTCCCAACGTAAACCCCTATCTCATAAACCCAAAGCCAGAACAATTGCTGTGGAGCCCATGTCAGCTCATGGCAATATCTAATTAGCTCCACTGGGTAGCTAATTTTCTAAAAAGTGGATCGTCAGATCTTTCCTCCGAGGTTCTTCTAGGTGGGTTCGAAACACAAACCTTCTCAGTTAGTAAGGGAGTGTGCAATTGTTAGCGCCACACATTCCACCAACAGTTTTTCCTTTTCTCTGATGTCAGTCGTTTTCCAAATAATATGTTGGGCTAGAGGATTTACATAAAAACCCGCAAGGATGATATTCATGCCACTCTTTGACAGGCAAGCAAAGGATACTTTAGCAAGAGCCAGGAGTCACTTCCTTAAGGAAGATGCTCGGACTTGAAAGCCTGGGATGTTTCCACAACTCTGCGGTTTCCCTCAAGCATGAGAAAAGCGGTGTGACCCCTCCACTGTTTTTCAGACCCTTCACAGACGAGTTCATCCAGGATACTTCGCTTAGTGGATATGAAAAAGTTGCAAATGCATTTTTAATAAATCCGCTTTTTACTGCCCTAAGGGAGTCGACTAAATTAAGAAAGTCCCCACTGAATTCCTTTGTGAAGTGAAGTTGCTTTTCTCTTTTTCCCCTTCCCCTTTCCCTTGTCATTTTTAACATATCTGTCTAATTTATCTGCTTTCTAGACTGGAAATTTTCTGCCCATTATTTTCCAGCTGGAATTCTGTAGGTATTAGCCTGGCGTCGGGTCTTGATTCTTTATGAAATAACAGCAAGCACCTACAGAAGTCCATAGCACTGGCATTGTGCAACTAAAAAGAAGTCCGTTTTGAAATAATTTCCAAGTACTCATGTTTAGCTTTGTACTCAAGATCATGCATGTGGGGGCCAAGTCTCTCTTTCTAGCTCGATTTCTACATTTCTGAACCTCTGCCAAGCTTCAGATACCAAGCCTTTCCCTCATTCCCATTCATTGAGGAAGCTCTGGTGGTGTCATGCATTATCACCAGCCTTTCGGCAAAGAAAGATGAAGTTGGCTGTTTCTGTAAAGACTTACAGCCCCAGAAATGCACTGGGGCAATGCTGGTCTTTCCCATGGGATTGATAGGAGTCAGAACTGACTTGACAGCAATGAGTTTGACTTGATCGAGCTCCCACTGTGAGCTCAGACTCACTTTCTGGGATTCCTTCCCTTTTGAAATTCACAACAGACGACACCTCCTCACTCACACACTCCCCACTCCAAACCTAATTCCTCAGTCACACTAGGTATATCTCAAAATGTGCAATAGCCATAGATTGTAGAGAATATTTCCATCATCGCGGTGACCGCACCTTCTAGTACCAGCTCAAGACCCATCTACTTCAAAACAAAGCAAAACAAAGCAAGCCATTTTGGGAAGCTCCAATCAGCTGTGATGACTGCTTCTTCAGCGTTTGTATAATGATTTGTTCTACATCTCTCAAAGCTTGAGCTGTCATACTCTTCATTGTCATACTCTTCATCACATTTCAAGCACATAGGCAGTCAGCTGATTACAAACGGGTGAATGTTTCCTGCGTGGGGAGTAGTACTCCAGCCCCTCCCCTCCAAGGCCTCCTACAGTGCTTTACAATGCCAGCTCACCAAATAGGTGTCTTTGAATGAATGGATGAAACAAGAAGACAAAAGGCTCCGGCAGCCAAGTTATCCTGGTGTGGTCCTCCCTGGGAATGTAATTCCATCTTCTTTATTTCAAGAGCCTTCGAAGATGACATGTTTGTCTTCCGTGCATTTGTAGCTCAGCTCTCATGGGCCATAAACCAGACATCTTCTGGGCACTCCTCTGGGACTTTCATAAATTAGATAGAAATTTGTCCAACGCATGTGTGAAGTCACTTCTCAGCTAACTATTGAAGGGAGCTGCCAAGTCTCTCTTCCAAAAATAAAAGGCCAAGTCACTTTGTTTTCTGTAACACAAACCCTTTTGCAACAAATAGAGCCCTCCTCTCCTCATTAACTTGTCATTAAAACCCCTGGCTTGATGTATTTCCCTATAAAATAAACCTGAGACCTTATTCATAGGAAGGAAAATGCAAAGACGGTCTTTACCATGTATGAAAGAGACTCAGTGTAAAAAGAGCTTTCTTTTGCCGCTGGAGTTTGATGATGAGATCTTGTGGCCAGACAACATTTTTTGACTGGTAAGAGCAGAACTGACCCTCTTGAGTTACTGTTGGATGAATGAGGGCTTTGTTTCTCACAGAAGAATTAAAAATCTCGGGCCTCCCCCAAGCAAACAGGAATACATTTCACACAGTGGTGTTGGGATTAAATGACTGGATCATGAAAAAAGTCAGAACAATGCTCACTCACGTTTTAATCATTTACCTGGCATTCCAGTTGAGATGGTTTCCCTTCAAACGAGAAGATTAGTTCAGAGTGGCTTTTCCCAAGTGCTCTTTCTCTGCGGATCTCTGTCCCTTTTTGGCCGTCCCCAAAGAGGAAAGAAAATCACTCCTTTGCTACTCCTCAAATTTGGATAGGAAACAGACTCTTTGACCCGGAGAGGACCTGTGTGTGGGTGTGGTTCAGTCTCCTCCTGTTTCAGGAAAGCAAAGTCAGATTTAGAGAGAAGTGACTTTTTCAGGGTTATTTTTGAAGAAATAGCAAAGCTGAGTTTAATATGCTCACTTCTGACTCATAAGACAGACCGAACAAAAACTCCAAATCCATCGCCATTGAGTCTGTTACAACTTTTGGAGACCCGAGTGATACAATGGGTTTTCTTGATGGTAATGGAATTAGATGGCTAGAGCTTTCTTTCATATATGTATCATACAGATAGGTTTAATATTGAGAAGAGTTGTGCCATCATCACAATCAATTTCAGAACACCTTTATTGTTAGCTCCCTACTTCCCAGCAACTTTCTCTGCCATGGTAATTTTTAATCCACTTGTACCCTGTCTAGGAAATTTTTAATCCAGTTACTGTCTCTGTAGATTTCCCAATCTTGTGCTTCATATACAGAAAGTCAAACAAAACACAAACAAGAAAGAAAGAAGCACACTAATGACAATGACAAAACAAAACAGAGAAAAACGCTTAATCAAAAAGAAAACCTAAAATAATTAGGAAACGGAAATATCTTTAAAATGAGTCAAAGGGGAGATCAAATGATAAGGTATTACATTTTTATTGGCCTGCACAAGCCATAATCCACTTTAAAATACTATCTTGTTTAGACTATGGTCAGAGGATTCACAGGAGGCTTGATTCTTGTAGAGGCCCTGCAAATGAATTTTTGATATCCACCTTCATCCACAGCCTTCTGCAAAAGGAGTGTTCACAATTTAAACTCTGATATTATTTCCACATCTGGATTTTATTATTTATCATCCTTAGATTACATAGTCTGGTGTACTTCTTCCATGTGGACTCAGTTGATGCCTCATTTGGATGGCTGCTTGTTTTAAGAGAGGCCTGTCCATATACCTATGTAAATACATGTATATATGATGAAGGGGAAATAGATCTATGTTCATTATTTATAGGTTTAGTATTAAGGTAGCAGATGGACATTGGCCCTTGAGTCAAGTACTCCCTCAATGCAAGGACACTTTATTCTATTAAACTGGCATTCCATGATGCTCACCTTCCCAACACAATCACTGAAGACAAAGTGGTTGCATAAGCAAATGTGGTGAAGAAAGCTAATGGTGCCCGGCTATCAAAAGATCTTGGGTCTTAAAGGCTTGAAGATAAACAAGCAGCCATCTAGCTGAGAAGTAACAAAGCCCACATGGTAGAAGCACACCAACTTGTGTGATCATGAAGTGTTGACGGAATCGGGTATCAGGCATCAAAGACCCAGAACAAAAAAATCACATCATTGTGAATGAGGGGGAATGTGGAGCAATTAGACAGTCCCTTCCAGAAGGATCCCAGGGAGAAGACGAGCCAGTCAGGGTGCAGTGTATCAACAACGAAACCTACAACTTTCCTCTAGTCCTTAAATGCTCCCTACCTCCCAACTGTCATGATCCCAATTCTACCTTACAAAATTGGCTGGACCAGATGATGTACACTGGTAAAGATAAGTTCTGGAATACAGGGAATCTAGGCCAGATGAATTCCTCAAGACCAATGGTGAGAGTGGCAATACCAGGAAGGTGGGGTAGAAAGGGGGAACTGATCACCAAGATCTTCATATAACCCCCTCCCTGGGAGACAGACAAAAGAACAGTCAGTAAAGAGAGATGTCAGATAGTGTAAGACATGACAAAATAATGATAATTTATAAATTATCAAAGATTCATGAGGGAGAGAAGGGTGGGGAGGGAGGGGGAAATGAGCTGATACCAGGGCTCAAGTAGAAAGCAAGTATTTTGAGAATGATGATGGCAACAAATGTGCTTGACACAATGGATGGATGGATATATGGATTGTGATAAGAATTGTAAGAGCCCTCAATAAAATGATTTTTTTTTAAAGGTAGGCCTTTCGAGGTATTCCTCTTTGGGTTCTAATTGCCAACCTTTGATAGATAGTTGAAGGTGAGCCATTTGTGTCACTTCTCTTGTAATACTTCTCAACCTCTGAAAGATCTTCCTCTTCATTGAAGCTTCAGGATATAAGATTTAGAAAGACATTCAATCTACATCAAAGAATTCATGTAGTAGGATGGAATGGAAGGGTGTAGGAGTACGAATTCTACTAGGTCTTCTTCTCCCCTTGCTATTGAATAACTGAGTAACCTTGAGCCAGATGCTCACCTCTCTGTGCCTCCTGTTCGCTGTGCAGTAGGCAGAATACTGTCAAGATCAAAGCCTTCTTAGGCTAAAACAGTGGTTCTCAACCTGGGGGATACAACCCCTTTGGGGATTCAATGACCCTTTCTCAGGGGTTGCCTAAGACCATATAACTTAGGAACCGAGACACCACTCCTGCAGTCAAGTCTTCCCACCTGCAGATATGCCCACATGTGGGGTTACCACCATAGGAGGAACTGTATTAAAGGGTTGAGCGCCACTGGGATAAAACAAGCTAATAGATCATGAAAGGGCTACAAGGAGTTGAAGGTGTTAAACTAACACCAAGTGCCATTTTCCACATGAAAACTGCTGCTTTATTCAGTGTACAAAAGGCGAAGGGATGAAAAATATGCATAAGTACTCCTTGAATGAGGAATTCTGCTTACAGACATGGAACTAGTCCAGGAGTTAGAAAGGATCATCCAAAAGTACACAGACACTGGAACTGAGACATCTGGCAAAGGGAAAGCCCATTGACACGGGAAATCTGGTGACAATGCGGCCAGTGAGAAGGGGGTGAGCAAGAACGTGCTGTGTGGACATGGTGCCAGGAGAGGAGCACACCATTTCTAGATGAACTCTGCTTTGGCTGTGCTTCTGTGGTCAGGCCCCTGACCCACCCTCTGCATCCTGCTTATTTCTTCATAAAATGGGCCAACCAGTGTATTCTGGGGCAGACCCGAGTCCTCTACTGGAAAGCCTTTGCAAACTGTGGAACTGCATGTGCAGGAGTGTCATACCAAGGGCGAAGGGAGTCCAAGTTTTCTTTGGAGCTCAGTCAGTGACTAGATGTGTACGATATTGGACCAGGGAGTGCTTTTCGTCTTCTCATCTCTAAATGGAAGCGCGGAAAAAGGTGATGCTTTGACAGAAATGGAGGAGAGCGAGTAAATAATGCTCTGCCCGGTTGGTTACTCCCTGTCATAGATGGTAGATAACAGCAAGGCCAGCACTCCCATGTCCCCAACCTCTCCTGCAGAGAAGGATGAGGCATGCTGTAATAGGTTACAGTCTCCGACATGCACAGGGGCAGTTCTTGCCTCTCCCCCAGGCTCTCTGTGAGTTGGATCGACTGAACAGCAGGGAGCTGGGTTTGGTTTTGAGCATTGACCAAAGCTGGCCTGGATAAGTGTCTGAGTGAGCAGGCTTCCGTCGTCTGTGTGCTCACCCTCTTGTAAGCGGCCTCCCTCAAGGATGATGAAGTATTGGGAAGGGAGGAAGTTCAGAGCAACAGATCTGGAGTGGTTGAAGGGAGACAAAGGGTAGTGTGGAAAGAAGGCCCCAGCCTTTCAAGGTTAGGGGGGAGCTCAAAGATCGGCGAGTGCAATGGCCCATCTAATTCATCACATTTTTTTTCTGCAAAATTCTTGTCAGGTTCAAACGCAAATGCTCATTGCCAAGGTGGTTCGGTCATCTTTGAACAACACTAGGCACCATGTGTCCTGGTACCAAGAATGTTCTGCATGTCAAGTAGCTCCTGTGTTTCCCCACCTCACGGTACACTCGCTGCCACCACCCGTTCCACAGCAGTCATACGCACAGATGCTTAATGAACAGATCACGGGTCGCACACTCTTTGAAGCTCATAGAACTGTCACCACAGCCCGATGAGAGAGGCACTCTCAGCTTACGATCCCCATTTTGTCGATGAGGAAACCAGAACCAGCAGGTCAGATTCCTTGGTGTGAGTCACTAGGTTTACTACCCTTTAGGGTCACGATGCCAGCATATGTGAGCTGGGGTCTTGACCCCTATGCGAGCTCGCCTCTCCTTCAAAAGAGCTTATTTTCATTTCCACACGTGGGGGTGCTTTTTCCCCTAGCACCTCCTGGGTCCTTTCCAAAGGGTCCTTTCTACCTTGGGTAGCTTTGCTCCTAGGGCTTGAGCCTGCTGTGGGTCAGTCATCCAAAAGCCCCAGTTCTGTGGACACTTTTTTTCTGGGGTGCTAGCAATCTGAGTGTCCAGGGAGCCCAACATGTCCATCTCAAAGAAGCTTCATGTTTTCCTACATATTTCACATGCATTAACCATTGCAAGGGCCCCATGGTATTTGCAACTTGGAGGGTGGGCTAAAGACTCTAGGCTAAGTTCCTCCCTTCCCCTCACTCCCCATCACCCACCACATAACTTAGTGCTTTTCACAGACGATTCAATTGGAAAACCGTGTAATGAAATGATCATTTTGCCTACTGCCTGCAAGACAGATGTCTGATGACTTCATGGAAGAAAATCTCAATCCTGAGGAAACGAAATATTTCCTCCCCTTAGTATCAAAGCCAAGAGAGGTTTTCCTTTTTCACATCTTTATCTTCCAGATTCGGAGACTGGACTCCTCTGCCTCCTAACTTTATTCCAGCCTTTCTTTTCCCAGGGATGCGCTTCCTGGCGGTCAAGGGCTAAAAGGGCTTCTTTGCTTCACAGAAAGATAGGTGGTTTAACCTCACCAGCCACTCACACGGCAGCCAGGAGGGCATGGCAGTCTGCTTCAGAAGAGGTTGGTTGATTGTTGGGGGTCCTTGAGTCAGTTCTCGCTCCTAGAGAGAGACCTTGGGTGCAGCAGAAGGAAACACTGCGCGGTGCCGCACTGTTCTCACTGCCTTTCTTACGTTTGAGCCCCTGGTTTCATCCATGGCGCACATTCATGTCATCGAGGGTCTTTAGCTCTCTCACTGCCCCTCAACTTTACCAAGCACGGAGTCCTTCTCCAAGGACCGGTCGCTCCTAATGCAATAACTGGTCTCAGATCGCAAGTAAGTACGATTGCGTCTCACCATGCTTGCCCAGAGAAGCTTTCTTAGGGTTGTACTTCTTCCAAGAGAGATTCGTTTATTCTTTGGGCAGTCCGTGGTACTTCCCGTGTGCTTCAAAGACAGTGATTCTTCTTCATTCATGAGTATTCTAGGTGAAACTCTCACATGCACCAGAAGTGGTTCAAGATACCACGTTCTGGGCAGCCGCCTCAGTCCTCAAGGAACAGCCGTGTTTTTCGACACTTGAAAGATTATAGCCTTGAAAACCCTATGAGGCAGCGGCTCCCCTCTGTCCTTCAGGGTTACGGTGAGTGGGAATTGGAATTGATTGGATGACAACGGGTTTGGTCTTTGGTCTCTCTGCTTTTTGAAATCTTCCCCTGTCCTGGAAGCCGAGCCCTCCTGATAACCCCCTACTCACAGCCCCTGTCAGGACAAACAGCTCTGTTCTCACCAGTCAGCCCTTCCTTGTGAACCTGTGCACTGTGTACCTGACAGCCATTCCCTCCCCACCTCGCTGCATGCCCTTTCCTTATTTTTGTACACTCCACCGCCCCACCCCAGCCCCTGCGGCCCCCCAAAGTGCCCAGTTCAGTGCATAGCTTACAATCGCTGCTCATTTTGTGCTGAACGGGACTCAACTAACCCCACTGGAGTCAATCTAATGTCACCTTTTTTCCCCAAGTTTGCTCAGTGTGCCAATGCCGGGGAATGGGAAGAATAGATCACTTGCTCCACCCACTCCCCAGGCAAGTAAGAGCATGCTCAATTTTGCAAAGGGTTTCCACTCACATCCCTTAAGGAGAACAAGCGTTGAGCTTGGGCTAGGAAGGAGACGTCTAAGTTCTAGTCCCACCTGGCCCTACAAAGACTTTCCTAAGGGTTGATGCTAGAGAATTGCTGTTCCCCACACACTATTTCTCTTCTGTGCTTACAAAGGATAAAGATCTATTTGTCTCTGTATGTACGTTACAAAAAATGAATGGGGATTTAATTACAGGGCCTCATTTCCTAAAAGGAAGTCCTATTTACGATGCACCATATGTTTTGCCAGTGGCCATACCCCCAGGCCTGGAGTCTTGTCAGATCTCCTTAGATAAGCAGGGTCCGGTGGGTTTGCCTTGACCTGAGCCCTTGTCTCTGGACGTGGGATCGGGGACCTGGGAACCAGGAGGGCAAAGATTCCAGGAAGTGGAAAGTCCCTGGGCTCCAGACCCTATCCCTGCTCTGCAGGCCCAGGAGGGAGAGCGACCAGGGGAGGTGGCCTGGGTTTCAGGGGAGATGGAATCAGAGGCTCAAACAATTTGTGATGATTAAAAATGGCCTGGCTTTTTTCATCTCTGAAAGCGGCTCTTGAGGGGGAGAGAGTATCTCTCTGATCCTTCCTTTCGTGGTTTTTAATTCCCCCTCCGCCACTTCTGAGCCGGCGCAGATGGCTTCCCAAAGAGCTGCGCAAACCTTCCAGCCAGGGAAGCTGGGCGGGGGAGGGGAGAGGCTGGGTGCAGGGGAGGCCTCTTGGCTTGGTCCTCTGGCTCCTGCCTTTCTTTAAATGCCTCTGAATGCTTGATCTTCTGGGGTGTCTTCCTTTTGGATACCAGGAGCCTGTGTTTCCATGCAGTTTTAGAAGTGCCAGGCTTGATTGATGACTCTGGGGCACCTAAACCTTCTTACTAAACCTGCACTGTCCCTTAAAGCCTCTACACCACCTTACTCTCCTGAAAACGTTTATTTGCCCCTCAGTGACCATCTCCCCTGCTCCCTTCCCAAGACATTCGGTCTTCCCGATCTCCCCATTACCACTTCCCCCTAGGACTTTATCGCAGAGCAAAAGTCAGTCCTGGGCCCTTCTGTTCCTCTGTTCTGTCCGTCTTGCTAACGGCCCAGCACACTGAGCGGTGGTCCCACAGCCTGAAGTGTCCCCTTCGGCTCTAGAGCAAACTTGCTGTGATGTTTAAAACACTCCCTTTCTTCCCTCCCAGGAGCCCTGGTAACCTCGTGCATCAGGCAGAGAGCTTACTCTCTGCAGGGTCTCAGATCGGAGTGGTGCACACCAGAGTGTCCCTTCCAGGGCGAGTGCTCCTGGGGGGCAACTATCACGTCGTCCTGCCTTTTCTGCCAAAAGGATCGCGGGAGGCCCCAGGGGGGTCAGCCACCCGCTCTGAAGCAGAAAGGAGTCCGATGAGTGGAACACCTTCGTGGCCACGAGGATGAGCGTGACCTGTCCGTGTAGAGGGGTCTGCCCTGGGAGGCAAAGATGCTCCGAGACCTGGGATTCCGCCACAGGCACAGGGGCCCTGTGAAGCTGGCGGCTGCTCAGTGGAAATCTGTACAGGAATGTGTGCTCTTCCCGCTCTGCAGAAGATGACAAAGTAGACCAACAATCGCTCTCAAGGGCCAGCTGTGGTCAAGAGCTCCCTGACCATCTCTGGCAGTGCCCTGGGAGCCTAGTGCCGAGGAAGAGCCTTCTGGCCTGCCTGTTTTACATACCCCGCGTCTCCGCAGGCCTCCAGAAGCAGGTTCCAGAACTCTGGAAGGTCTACAGTAGACCCTTTTCAGGTTCCCCACTTCTGTACTGTGATGAAACCCCGTGCCGTCCCCTGCACATTCTCTCCCTGGAGAAATGACATGGGATCTGGACTCTGTGTAAAAGGCATCCATCTAATTTCCTAGGATTCTTCGCAGCTACCCCTCTCCCAAGGTAAAAGGCCATTGATGTCGAGATGCGCATAACTCGTTAGATTCTCCCTCGATTTCTGTTACGCGTGACCCCCAAGGCATCCACCACATGACCCCAGGCAAGCTGCATGGGCTAAAACTACGTGTTTTTAGCTGGGATCGAAAAGAGTGAGAATTTGAGGAAACTGTACAGCCAGGAAGGTGTGATGTTCCTATTGGTCCCTCCTCTCCCTCTCCTTTGTTTTCCAGTTATCTCTCTCCTTTCCTGATTCTTTCCTTCTCCCTGATTCCCATCCTGCTCCTGGATCGTGTGTGGATGTGTGTGTGTGTGTGTGTGTGTGTGTGTGTGTAGGTGTGAGGACTCGGGTAAGGGTAGAGGTAGGGGTATGTGTGTGGGGAGGTGGGGGGGCTGCAGAGCAAGACAGCCATGCTGCATTGCCGGCTGCTCATTGTTCAGTCTCCGTCTCCATGGCGACGGGAGCAGCTGCTCCATTCTGGGCCTTGGCTGGGCTGTGCAGGGCGGCCCACCCGCCTGTCTGCCCGCCTGTCCGCCTGCCCAGCCGTGGGAGCTGCCAGCTCCTCGCCCTCCTGCTGCCTACAGGCCCTGCCAGGCTGGGCGCAAGAAAGCGTGTTTACTAACACCATCCACACGGCTCCCTGGGCACCGCAGCTCTGCCCAGAAGATGTCAGGCCGAGGGCACCGGGAGGTGGGCCTGGAGCCAGGCTGTCTGCAGCCTAGGGAAAAGTGCCCTGGCCGGCTGCTGCCCTGCCCTGCCAGCGAGCCAGGCTGGCGGCGCCCGGCCTCAAGGCCCAGCCACAGGCCTGCACACGGTGGCCCCCATGAGGCCTCTCTAACGTTTTCTTGCCCCTCCGTTGAAGGCCTTCCTGGAACCTCCAGAGTTTTCCTGGCGGGCTTTGCTCTGGCTGATGTTTTTCTCAGGAAGGCTGCTTTCTCTCGACCACTCTCCTCAGTGGCTTGAGCTCTGACCTTCGAGGTAGGAATCACCCACACCCATACACCAACACAGGGCTGACAGGTCCTCCCAGACATCAGACATCAAGGGTCTCACTTTACAAGGGTCTCGCTGGAGGAGGTGAGGACCCGAGTCAGACAGAGGCTTGTGGAGATCACAGGTGGTGTCTGTCTGTGGGCACGGTGTCCCAGTCCTGGCCTGCCACCACTCATACCTAAACACAGGGCCAGGCTTGGCTTCAGCTTAAACCCCGCGAAGCTGTAGCTTCTCTGGGTCCTGTCCTCTTCGTCTTCTCCCTTCCTCCTTTCTTTCATTGGCTGAGTCCTTCTCTTCCCTCACTTTCTGCCTGCCCAGCTCCCTCGTTCTTCTGCTACCCTACTGTTTCCTCAGTAAGGTCTAGGGGCTGTGTGTGTGTGTGTGTGTGTGTGTGTGTTCTTCCACAAAGCAAAGGGAAAAAATTCTCTGCAGAATTTTCCCCTTCACATGTAGCCCAGGGCTGGGGTGTCTGATTGACAAGTTACCAAAAGTTGAGTCTGAGCATATCAGAACATGGGCTAGACAGCTTTGACCTTCAGCCTGTTTCTCTCTCCACAACTCCTCCAGGCTCCTCTGCCAACTCAGGCTGCATCATACAAATAGAAGGATATATATATATGTATATGTATATATATATGTGTGTATATAGGATATGCTTATATATATATATATATATATCAAATGCTTTGCTTCATGTGCCTGCTGCCCTCTGAATAAAAATGGCTCCTACTTGTGGGCTGCTAACACTTCCTCATCTCTCACCTTTATTTCCTTAGGAATTCCGAATGAAGTGGAACTCTGAGAGCTATGTCGAGCTAGGTGCAAACACAGAGAGTTTCCCCACATACTCAGTGTGTTAGTCCCGGGAGACTGAAGAAACAAATTCATAGACACTCATGTGTGCATAAGAAAGAAGCTTATGTACAAGAGCAATTGAATATTGAGAAGACATCCCAGCCCAGTCCAGATCAAGTCCTTAAGTCCAATTGTAGCCCCATCTATGAAGTCCTCTTCACATTCACACAACACATACAATAACACCGAATGCAGGAAGATCACAGGCCAGTGGGTGGGAAGTCTTGTGGATCCCGTGGTGGTGGAAGTCTCTTGGCACGTGACATCTCTGGCTCCAGGGGTCTGGCTTCATCAATCTCTCTCCATGTTTCTACTCCACAGGGATGTCTCGCAGGGAGTGAGGACCAGAGAGAGAGAGAGAGAGAGAGAGAGAGAGAGAGAGAGAGAGAGTTTCCTGCCTCTCAGAAAGAAATACAGGAATTCACAGAATCTTCAGGAGAGGGCATTCCCACACAGAGGCCTCATTGGTTATATCCCAGTTGACAGGCTAGACTCCATCTCTACACTCTTACTCCTCAAATTGACACCAGTTTATCTAACTACCACACTCAGCAAGTATCTGTTCGGGGCTTGGCTGGCACTAGGAGTCTGGACAAAGACCAGTGGGTACCCGACCTTGATAAAAATCACTCTTCTTTTGTACACGTTGGCCAGGTTCCCGCCCAACTTTGCCTCCACGCCTTCACTGAGCCCCATGATTTCCCTTCAGGCTGCCATGAGTTTTAGGTGCCATCAGGTTGGTTGCACCTCACAGGGACCCTGTATGTGTCCCACAGAATCACATACTGCCCAGTCCTGGAAATCCTTGTCCTATGAGAGCCCATGGTGACAGCCACGGTGCCAGGCCACCTCCTGGACATCCCACCTCTTTTTCACCGGCTCTCCTCTTTATCCCTCAGAGGTCCTAAGGTGTACTTTTCTCTCCTCCTCAGTTCTCCCCGGAAGGAAAGGATCTGAGGTCTGTTGCTTGCATACCACTGTGAATGAACGTAAGAGGTGTCATTGTCCTCTCTGGGTTTTGCACTGCAAGTCTGTCTGTGGTTGTGGGATGAGGGGTTGCCCGTGCCTCCGGGGAAAAAAGATCTCAGGTCTAACCAGAGATACACATACATGTATTTTTCGAAGGTTTTTCTTGGCTCCCACTTGACCACCCACCATCCCATCGAGGCCAGCTGGGTGACAGTCTTGGGGCTAGGACAGGTCTATCTTAATCATTCTTTCCAAGTCTACGGAAAAGAAATGAAAACCAAAACCAACCCTCTGCTCTTGAATGGATTCTGATTCTTAGTGACCCCTTAGGAGCATGCAGTAGGACCCTTCCAGACTGTGTTGTTGGCTGCCACCTTTTGGGAAGCAGACTTCCATGCCTTACTTCTGTCATGTGGGGTACGTTCCCATGGTCAACCTGGAGATGAACAGTTGAGTGGAAACCCTTTGGCCACCCAGAGACCTTCCCCACACATCAAACATAGGAAGAAAGGCCTTTCCCCAGAGCTCTTTCACCACTGGATTCCTTTGAGGTAGTAAAAAAATACCTCAATTTGCAAATGACAACCTGAGATTCAGGTGCTTTAAGGATTACTCAGCTATGGACCAGAACCAAGCTCAATTCAATGGACAGTTTTCCTTTTTCCTGTGTCCTCCTGCCTTACATGAGCTAGCAGTGTCTCCTCTAAGCCACAGTCCCTGGCTGGCACCAGCTATTCCTCGGTGAGAACAGTCAGGATGCCCCAGGTCAAAGTCCCCATCTCCAGGCAGGCTACCGGCATTTTCCCAGTCTCTGTTCTTGCCTACTCTGAGCTTATTTCTTATATAATTGTCAGAGGGGCCAAAAAATGCAAGTTCCTGAAGCAAAAAAGAGAATCAAGAAAATAATAATAAAAAACCGAACAACACATTATAAATAATAATAATGGGATGTACACTGGAGTCAGAAACATGGGGAATTTAGGATAGATGATCCCTGAGGACTAGTAGTGGGAGTGGTGATACTGGGAGGGTGGAGGGAGGGTGGAATAGAAAGGGGAACCCATTTCAGGGATCTACATATGACCTCCTCTCTGGGGTACAGACAATGGGGAAGTGAGTGAAGGGACACATTGGCCAGTGTGTGATATGGAAAAGTAATAACAATTTGTAAATTATTAAGGCTTCATGGGGGAGGGGGAGGGGGAGGGGAGAGGAAAGGGAAACATGGGGAGCTGGTACTGGGGGTCTAAGTGGAGGGAGGCTGTTTTGAGAGTGATGATGGCAACAAGTGTGCAAATGTGGTCTGCATACAATTGATGTATGTATGGATCGTGATGGGAATTGTATGAGTCCCCAATAAAATTATTTATTTAAAAAAAGGAGGGAGAAGGAGGAGCTTATACCAAGGGCTCATGTAGAAAACATTTGGAAATGAAGATGGCAACATGTATACAAATATACTTGATATAAATGATGAATTGAATGTTATAAGAGCTTTTAGAGCCCCCAATAAAATCACTGTGAAAAAAGAAAAAGAAATAATAACAAGCCACCATGCTTCATTTGATCCCACTTATGCAAAATTATGCATAAGGTTTTCAGTGATGATTTCCTCCGGAGTGGGCAGCTGATTCCTTCTTCATAGTCTATTCTAAGTCTGGAAACTGCTAACCTGTTCCCCTTGGGTGACCCTGCTGTCACTGAACTACCAGCTTCACAGCAACACACAAGCCCTCATGTGGGACAAATGACAGCCCACACTCATGGAAGCAGCGACCAAGACATCAACAGGTGAGTTGCATGGGGCACAACTGCTGCTCCAGACCTCTTTAGAGAATCGAAAAGCAATAAAATCTTGAGGACTAAGGCACCACTTCCTCCAGCTATGACCTTTAACCTGGCCTCATGTGCATGTGGAAGTTAGACAATGTAAGAAAGACCAGAGAAGAAGAACCAATGTGTTTGAATTGTGGTGCTGGGAAAGGTTATGGAAAGTGTCATACTTGTCTGGGAAGATGTAAGCCCAGAGGCAAAGATGGTTAGACTGGCATTGGATGTGTTGCCAGGAGAGATTGGTCTCTGAAGAAGGACAGCGTGTTTGGTCCTTTCAAGTAGAGAGGCAGCAACAGAGAGCAAGCATTGACACAGTCGCTGCCACAACGGGCGCAAACATAGGGATAATCGTGAAGATGGTGCTGGACAGAGCAGTGTTTTGTTCTGTTGTGCAGAATCTCGCTGTGGGTCATTAGTGACTCAATAGCACGAAGCACCAAAATTATATATGTATGTGCATATATTCCCCAAGATGTGTGTGTGTGTGTGTGTGTGTGAGAGAGAGAGAGAGAGAGAGAGAGAGCGCGCTGGAGTTAGAACAAGTGATATATATTACAGAGATGTCATTAATATATGACTAGATAAACCAAGACACTGACAAACATGCAAACTAGCCCACCCCCGTGTGCTTATGCTACAAATGTTGACATACAAGAGAATATCGTGGAAAAATGCATTCCAGTCTGTAAACAGGAGTCATCTGACATTGGAGGTGAGAAGTGGAGAGGGACTTAGAAAAGATTATTCTTAATTCGTGTCGGTAATTTCACTTATTACAAACATATCCTATTTTAGTAACTTCTAAAGTGCTAAAAATCACCGCAACCCATTCTCTGTTGTCTTCGATGGTCTTCGATGGCTTCCCATTGTTCTTGGAATATGATCCCAAGTTAACATGGTTTACAAAACTTTTCATGTTCCTCATCCTGTCTGCTTTTCCTGCCTTATCCGTCACCATCATCTGGCCACTGTCTCATCGGAACTGAATTTCATTTCGTGGCTGCACTCCCTGTGATCCAGCCGCTCCGAGCTTTATGTTAATGTGGACCTCTGGGGAAGGAGTGGGTTACGCCTCCCACTGCTAATTGCTAGGTCAACAGTTTGAAACCTCCAGCTCCTCTGTGGAGGAGGTCATCTACTCTTGTAAGTCGTTCATCAGAAAAGCAACCTAGCGCACTGCCATCAAGTTTATTCCGACTCCTAGCCTCCCAACAGGACAGTGTGGAACTGCTCCATGGGTTTCTAAGGACTGGAACTTTCCACTGGAATAGAGAGCCTCATCTTTCTTGCAAGGAGCGGCTGTTGGTTTCAAACAGCCGACCTTGTGGTTAGAAACCCAAAGTATAAACCTTGCAGCTACCTCCCTAAATGGGCAGTTCTACCCTGTCCTAGAGATTTGCTCTGTGTCAAGATTTGATTTGATGGCAGCGCATTGGGTTTTGGGTTTGGTGCCCCAAAGAAAATGAGTTCCTGGTGATACAGTAGATGACTGGGCTGCTAACTAAGAGGTCAGTGGTTCAAAACCACCAGCCACTCGGAGGGAAAAAGACCATGCTTTCTGCTCCTATGAAGATGTACACCCAAATGGAATGATTGAATTGTATGCTGTGTGGATTGTGTTCCCATAAAACCATGTAAAAAAAAAGTAAAACAGGAACAAAGTGGGAGGCTGACTCCAGATAGCCCAAAAGGCTGGAGCATGGAGACCATGGGACAGAGCAAAGAAGGCCCACAGGGCAGGCAGAGGGGTGGTGCCTCTGGGAGAGTGAGACAGACTTCCTGGCCCACTGCGGCAGAAGCTAAGCTACTTATGAGGATGAGGCATCGCTGTGGACCAAAGGTGGCATCCTAACCCAGGAACATCTCTAATAAACCCATTAGAGGGGAAGAAAGAGTTACCACCTCTGAAACCCAAAGGATCAGAATGGACACCAGGGCAGTGAGTTGAGTTTTTGTGTTTTGTTTTTTCGTACCCACAAGTCTCTTTCCTTTCTGGCATGCCCCTAGTCATACCTGTCATGGCCTGGCTCCCTTCACAGAGTGTGGATGCCACACCGGGATGTGGCTGGAGGAGAGGTCACGAGGGAAGTTGCTTTATGGGAAGTGACAGCCTGATTGAGTCTTGTTTCATTTCTTGCTGGACAGACTAGCCAGCCCGCCGGTGGAGGCTGGTTATCTGGACAATATGAATACATAGATATTCTTGGTGTCACAGAGCCCCTTAAGGAGGCAGTTAAGACTTCTGTTTCCTTGCAAGGGCCCAAGACTGAACAGCTCGTGCAGCCTGGAAGCAGTCAAAAGTCCCCCGTGAGACGGAACAGGGACTCTTCGGCTTCTGTTAAACACAACAGCCCATGTTTGAAAACAGGAGGTAAAAACAACTTGGCAAAGATCTAAGAATCTTGACTTAAAGAAGAAAGATGGTTTCAGACCTGAACAAATGGCCTCATGTGAGAATAGCCACAGGACATCATTTTGGTATTTTTGATTGAAGTGTTGAGGCTGCTTCTATGGAGGCAACAGCACACTCCTGGAAGACAGGCTACCAGTCTTCTCTCCTTGTCACTTGTCACCATCTGCCTGGTGACAGTAGACAAGCTATTAATCTCTTTGGTTCTCAGTTTTCTTCTTCTCGAGTTCTAGTTATTCTTGAAAAGCCATTTCATCTCTACATCGGAAGAAAGTCTCTTTTAGAACATGTAAGCCATCCTTCCCTACTGTGAGAAAAAGGCTAGACGAAGAACTGCAAGTGTTTCAATAGAAAAGGAGAGTCAATTAAAATGAATTCTTTTGGATGCATGCACAAATTAAAAGAGCAACAGGATGATAAAGCTTCACAATAACATAACTGAAAATGAAGATGTATGAAATCAAGAAATGTGGAAAATCATTTCCAAATACTGTTAATAGTTGCCAGTTGAGACTACCCAATTCTCCCTGTACGTCGTGCGTGTTTTGAAGAACTAGAATTATATATTTGGAGCTGTTATTATTCAAAGAGAGCTGACATTGCATGCAGAATGAGGAGTTACTGTAGACTGTGAATAAACTAAAAGACACCATGCTAGGAAAGGCAGCTTTCATGCTTATTTATGGAAAACTGCTATTTAACTCACCTTGAAGTAAAATCTTGGGGGACAAGGAGGAGTTATCTTATGCCTTGCAAAAGCTTTTCTCTGAAATGGGATTTCTTTCTTTCTTTTTTGTAAGTTAAGAAACATTTATATACAAAAAATTGTTTTCTGATGTTGTGATCAAGTATATATTTGAACTTGAAATTGTAAAGGGATCATGTTACAAAAATACTGGTGGATGGGGGTGAGGATATACTTTCTGACCTGTTGCTTGTTCTCAGAAAGACTTTTGCAGTGATCTTTCCAGGGAAGTTCACCAAGGACTCTTTCTTTTTCTGGAAGTGTGAGAGGGTCAGAAAGCACACTTAATACTTGTTGAACCACATTCTCAAATGTCTCCCATGCCAATGATCAATTCCAAAGAATTCTCTGAGCGTTACACCAGCAGTACCAAGTGGGTATAGAACCAGAGTCTCTGAATGGGAAGAGCCTGAGGAATCACTTCAGGTGGAGGAGACTGGACACAAAGCATCAATGACTAGTCCAGGCCTCTGTCGCTTAGCTTGTTGGAAAGTGGGCTGCGGTTTTAGGGGCTTTAGGGAAAGGACTTCTGATCTTTCTGCCTTGTGTCACAAATACCTCGGTTACCATCTTGAAGATTCAGGACCTCTCCTGGGAACAGAGTCTTCGCCTCTCTTATCAGAAGTGAGACTTGATGTGACAGTTCCTTTGGAAAAGAGAGCCTGGTGGCTGCGGTCTGGAGTCCTGGTGGCATGACTGTTATGGGTTAGGCTGTTACCTGCAAGGTCAGTAGTTTGAAACCATCACGGGAGAAAGACGGCGGATTTCTATTCCCCTAAAGAGTTACTGGGTTGGAAACTCACAGGGCCTGTTCGAATGCTGTTCACCGTGACTCAGTGGCAGTAAGTTTGGTTTGGGAGTGGCTACAGTGGGCACAGCAGGAAGACCTAAGCAAGAGAGGCCTGGCCTGGGCTAGGAGACTGGGCGAGGTTGCCAAGGGGAAGCTGGGGTGGGAGGCAAATGCTTCCTTCATTATACTGTGCACTGCAGATGGGTTCAGCCTGGACTTGGGCAAGCAAGGTAGAGACGTTTTTCCACTGGCATCCAAAGTGCCGCCCTCCCCCGCCCCCAGGCATGGCTCTGTCCTGATTCTCTACTGCAGCTCATCAACTGACTGCTGAGTTCATTCTAGGTACTGGATTACCCCCACCCCCTCCGCCCCACTTCAGCCCTGCCAGCATGTTGATGCCATTTTTCTAATTTCTTCTTCTTTTGGTCTTACCTCCAATTTCTAGATGGGAAGTCTGTGAATTGAAGCAGTGCCATGATTTGTTAGCTGGTTAATGATGACTGGGGGTCAGAACTCATACACTTTAACTCCCAGTCCCATGATAGTTGCTAGCTGGCCACAAGTCAACTGGGGACCGGAGAGGCCTCAGTCTGTGCTCTGCAGAAGGAAAGGCTGTGCTGGACTGTGCTTGTGAGCAGCTGCAGGGAGAACTGTTGTGATCAAGAGAGTTTTCTTGTTCTTTAAAAAAAAAATCATTTTACTAGGGGCTCGTCCAATATCAGAACCCATCCATTCATTGTGTGGAGCACATTTATACATTTGTTGCCATTATCATTTTCAAATCATTTTCTTTCTACTTGAGCCCTTGGTATCAGCTCCTCATTATTTTCCCATTCCCCCCACCCCCTATCACCCTCCCTCATGGACCCTTGATAATTTATAAATTATTATTATTTTGTTATGTCTTACACTGTCTGATATTTCCCTTTTCTGTTGTCTCTCTCCCAGGGAGGGGGTTATTTGTAGATCCTTGTGCTCAGTTCCCCCTGTCTACCCCACCTACCCCTTATCCTTGGGTAGCTCTACTCTTCGTCTTGGTCCTGAGGGGTTATCTGGCCTGGATTCCTTGTGTTTCCAGCTCCAATCTGTGCCAGTGTACATCCTGATTCAGAGGCTCCCATTGACTGATTTTCAGGAACAAACGGTGTGATAGTTCCATAATCAGTTGTCCATTTGAGACTGAAGAGTCAAGGGGTGGAGTTTAGGCTGTCAATCAGGTCGCAGCTTGATGACCTCATTTGGAGACCCTAAGGAGCTAAATAGCTCACTAAAGGCGGGGACCATGCTCACTCCCTGCAACACATTCCAGCTGACAAGCCACATGGAGCTATGCTGATGGAAGCAGAGCCTTGGAGCTGGGGGAGCCACGGGGACACCCATGCCAGTGCTGAGATGCCACTACTGCCACTGGGTCCACAAAGTTTTCCACTCACTGGTCTGTGATCTTTCTGAGTTTGGCGTCCTTGCATGTGTTGCGTGAGCCTGAAGAGGAGTTTACAGACTGGTACTGGACATAGAGCTACTACCAGACTTCTGGACTGGGCTGGGATGTGTTCTTCATGTACAATTGCTCTTTATCGAAAGCTCTTTCATATACACCTGTGAGTGTCTCTGGGCTTCTATCTCTAGTCCCCCTGGACTCACACAGACAGCCAAGCTTTTCTTCTTCGTCAGGAAGCTCTGCTGAAACTTATACAGCCTCAGAGCAATGCATATGCCACCACCGACTGGGGGTGACCAGGCTGGAGCAGCTTTGGCCAGAAATTGAATACAAGTCTCTGGCACAAAAGGCAAGGATTCTACCACTGACCTGCTTGTCCTCAGCCCAGGGGACACTTCAGTTTTCCCATGAGCACTATGCACTTGACTCAGAAATAGAGACCTGTCAACTCCTCCTAGAGTACTGGTGGAGGAGAGTTAGTGAGACCCGCCCTTTCGGTTTCTACTTGATAAACACACTCTTATCCTTGACAAAGAAGGACAAGGCCTTGATGGAATCAGCCCAATCGTCCGTGGCTTGTCTCCAGGGCCTGAGCAAGGTCTTGTGGAGAAGCCAGAACCACTTAGCACGAGCTTTATGATTTAGAGGGCTTTTGAGTCCAAAGGATCAATCATTTTGTCCAAAACAACATCTTTGGAGACAGAGGGAGATGCCAGAAGTGTCGCAGGTTTGGCGAATTAGGCTGCGTGCGTTTTGTGATCTGCACGAGGGACCTGACCTTTTTTGAATCCTCAGTTTTACTATCTGCAAAGTGAAGGGCAGAAAGTATTCCTTAAGGGTTGCTGTTGAGAGAATGAAATTATACTGCCATACCACCTCGTAAGTTGCACACCCATTTTCCATGCTGCGCTGTTCACCATCTTCGTAAGATAAAGGGACAACGCAACGTTAAAAATTAGCAGTCAACCTGGGAAGTTCCTCAAAATAGGGATGCACCTGGAGGACATTATGCACCTAGAATTAAGTTGATCATAAGAGGATAACCATTGTCTGAGATCGTTCATGTAAAAAGTCATGTAAAGGTTTATACCCTAAAGGAACACTTTTTGATATGGACCAGGCATAAGGGTCAGTGAGTGATTTGAGGGGTAGATACATGCTAACTAGGGGGACCAGTCCCCCATCCCAATACAACTCACTGTCATTGCGTCACTTCTGACCCATAGCAATCTATGTAGGGTCTCTGAGACCATGAAATGTCATAGGAGAAGATGGTTTTGGAGTAACTGGTGGGCTTCAATGGGTGGCAACCCAGCACCTAACCCATAGGACTAATATCAGACTTGTGGACTTGATCTGGACAAGGAGGGGCTGATTTCTCAATATATAATTGCTCTTTGATATAAAGCTTTCTCTTATGCATATGAGTGTCTCTGGGTTTGTTTCTCGTCAATGTGAGCTAACACAGGGACCAAAATAATAAATGAAAAAATACCTAGCAAGGACCTGGCACATGGGTATGAAGAGTCCCTCTAAAACCCCTTCTCCCCATGCTTTACCATCATGGCAGTCAAACTGGGATCCATCTATTTCCCCCTCTTACTTGTTCTCAGTGGATTTCCTGTCCCTGATCAGACACTCCTTCATCCTATATTCATCTCTTGAAACATTACCCAACCAATCTGGAGCATTTGTTCAAATGCCACTTGAACTGCATCAAAAGAGACTTGATTGAACACATTTGCCAAGGACTCAAGTTGCTTATGCATGTATGTTGCTTCTTCCCCTCCTCTTGCTAGGCTTTGTGATAGAACAGAGATAGCTATAGGTTTTAATACTGGGGTGGCTTTGTTAAGATTTGGTGTTTTTACTGGAGACACAGTGTGGGAATTGTGTCCAATCTGATCCCACCACACCAAGGCAAAACACTAAGGGTGTACAACAGACCAGCAATGGGAGTAGAGCAATGAAGTACCTGGGGAGTACCAAAAATAGACTGTGGGGCCAGGGCATGGCACCCCATCAGACTTGACTGGAAAACACTCCCTAAAGGTCAACAAACAGACCTTAAACTATTTATAGGCTTTTCTATTTTTTTTTGTCATTGGTTTGTTTTATTCTGTTGGTTTGGTTTGCTCTGTCTTGTTTTTGTGCATCTTATTATCTCTGCATGTCTATATAGAAAAGATAGGTGGGATAAACAATCAGGAATAGAAAACAATGGGACTGATGGTTTCATGGGGACTTGGGAAAGAGGAAGGTGGGGGGAGCTGGGAGGAAGTAGGTGTTAACAAACCCAGGAACAAGGAAACAACAAGTAATCTAAAATCGAAGATAATAAGGGTGTGGGAGGCCTGGTAGGGCTTGATCAAGCAATGTAGCCAAGAGGAATTATTGAAACCCAAATGAAGGCCACACATGAGAGTGGGACAAGAGGAAAATAAAAGGAAATTGAGGAAAGAACCAGAAGGCAAAGGGCGTTTTAGAGGTCTAAATACACTATGTATATATGTAAACATATATTTATATGATGGGGAAATAGATCTACATACATATATTTATAATTTTAGTATTAAAGTAGAAGATGGACATTGGGCCTCAACTCAAGTACTCAGTGCAAGAACACTTCGTCATTTTAAACAGACATTCCATGATGCTCACCTCTCCGGCAAGATTGCTAAAAACAAAGCAGACACATGAGTAAATGTGGTGTAGATAGCTGAAGGTGCCTGGCTATCAAAAGACATAGCATCTGGGGTCTTCAAGCTTGAAGATAAACAAGCAGCCATCTAACTGAGAAGTAACAAGCCCACATGGAAGAAGCACACCACCCTGTGAGATCATGAGGTGTTGATAAGATCAGGTATCAGGCAACGAATACCTAGAACAAAAAAATCATATAATTATGAAGGAGGGTGAGGATGGAGACCCAAAGTCCATCTTAAGGCAGTTGGACATCCCCTAACAGAAGGGTTGCAGGGAGGAGATGAGGCAGTCAGGATATAGTATAGTCTAGTTCTTTAATGCTCCCCCCACCACTATCATGACCCCAATTCTATCTTACACATCTGGTTAGACCAGAACATATACACCAGTACAAATAAGAACTGGAAACACAGGGAATCCATGAGAGCAGCCGTATCAGGAGGGTAAAGGGAAGATGGGGGGCGGGGGGAACGCGGGGAGAAAGGGGGAACTTATTACAATGATCCCCCTCCAAGGGGGATAGACAACAGAAAAGCGGGTGAAGGGAGACATTGGTTAGTAAAAGATAGGAAATAATTTATAAATTATCAAGGTTTCAAAAGGGAGGGCGGGAGGGAGGGGAAAATGAGAAACTGATACAAAGGGCTTAATTAGAAAGAAATGTTTAGAAAATGATGTTGGTAACAAATGTTCAGATGTGCTTGACACAATGGATGTGTGTGTATGGATTGTGATAAGAGTTGTATGAGCCCCCCCCAATAAAATGATTACTAAATAAATAAAAAGATGAGGTGTTTTCACATTGTTTTGAGTACTATTTCTCTCTCTCTCTCTCTCTGAACCTGTACAATCATGTATTACTTAGTCTAGCATCTGTCGCTGGGTTCCCTTCATCAATGAAGGGAAATCCTATGTACGGTAACAGTGATAAGTTATTGTTAAATAACAGTAAATAGTTATTGTTAGCTGCCTACATGCCAGTTCTGACTCATATGGACCCCTGTACAACAGAATGAACCTCTATCTTGAACTACACAATTTTTCTCATGTTTGAGCCCATTGCTGCAACTGCTGTGTCGAAGGGGCCTTTGTCTTTATCACTGCCCCTCTCCCTTATCAGATACGACTACTAGTTTCTGCTGATTACACGTCCAAGGATGTGAGCTGACATCTCAACCATCCTTGCCTCTGAGGAGCATTCGGCTGTACTTCTTCCAAGACAGATCTGTTTGTCCTTCTGACAGTCCACGATGCTTTCCAGATTCTTTGCCACCACCATCGTTCAAATGCATGGGTTCTTCTTCATCTTCCTTATCCAGTGTCCCACGTTCACATGCATGTGAGGTCACCGAAAACTGCTGGGCTGGCTTGCGTCAAGTGCACCTTAGGTCTCAAAGAAAGATCTTTGTTCTCCAAGCCTTGAAAGAAGTCTTGAGCAGCAGATTTACCCCAAGCAATACATTGTTTGAAGAAGGAGTGGCAAAAAATCTCATGGAAAGGAGTAAGGGTGTAGGTCGGGTAGCCTGGACTGTGGACTTAGTGTCCCCTGTTTTGGATGTGGAGCACTGACACTCACCCAGCCTATGACCTCAGGTGGGGGACCCAATCCAAGTCTCAGTTTCTACAGCAACAATAATGATGATGGTAACACCACCTTCTTGCAGGCACCCACTGCAAGGCTGCTGTGATACGGATGGGAGGGTGGCTCCAAGGGAGGCTACTCAGCTATCAGTACTTAGTATCACCCTGGAGTGTGGGCACTGAGTCCATCCTGAGATAGAAGAAGCAGGTGAAGCGCCAGACTCCGGTGGGACCAGGCTCACTACTGCATGTGTTTCCAGCCAGAAGGCGTCTCCAAACACAGTGGTCTGTGCACAACTGTAACCAACAATCTGCCAGTTGTTTAAAAAATTTTAAGACCCCACCCCTTGCATGTGACAGGTGTCCCACACAGTAGTGTAAGTAGTTTGGGAGGTGAGACAAACCCCCTTTGCCCTGCCCCCCCCCCCCCCATCCTGCACTCCTGCCTCTGGGACTGCCTCAGCGTCCTCATCGCTAACACTCAGAGGTTAGGCAGCCTTAATGCTGCATCTGTTCTTCATCCAGCATGCTACGATGTGAAGATCAAGATTGGAACACATCCTCTTTGGAACCTTGGCTGAAAGAACTCCTATTGTTAACATTCCAAATGCCCATGCTCATCTGATCACACTGTTCCCCAGCCTAAAGTTCTTTGGGACTCTCTATTGCCTATCAGAAGCTCAATCTCCATTGCTGAGGCAGTTAAGGCTTTCACGTCCTGGTTCAGGGTTTCTCTCAAAGGCAGCCCTGCTCCTAGCACCTGTGTCAACTTTCTCAAAGCACACTGAAGCATCTCGTCCGTCCAGGCCTGTGTTCAGGCCCCCAGGCTCCAAAATGTACTTCCTGCCTTCTTTACTTGACTCGTTCAACTCAGCAGTTGACCCCTCCCAACCCTCTGTGGTGGCTAGGCATCTTCAAGTTGTTCTCAATCAGAGCACCCCCAGGCACAATAGAGCAAAGCACTGCCCAGTCCTGTGCCAGCCCCACAACTGTTACATTCAAGCCATTGTGTCCATCCATCTTGTCAAGGACCTTCCTTTGTTTGCTGGGCCCTGTACCAAGCATGATGTCCTTCTCCAGGGACTGGTGTTTCCTGACAACACCTCCAAAGTATTCGAGAGCAAGTCTCGTCATCTTGCCTCTAAGAAGCACTCTGGTTGTCCTTCCTCCATGATAGTTTTGTTGGCTCATTTGCCGGTCCTGGGCACATTCAATATTCTTCTCCAGCACCATAATTCAAATGCAACAATTCCTTTTTGGTCTTCTTTATTCAGTGTCCAACTTTTACATGCATTGGAAGCAGTTGAAAAACCTTGGCTTGGGCTAGGCAGGCCTTAGTCCTCAAAGTCACAATCTTGCTTTTCAACACCTTAAAGAGCAGATTTACCCAATGTCATTTATCTCTACATCAACTTATCTTGAGTGCTGCTTCCCTGAACATTGATTGTAGATCCAAACAAGACAAAATCCTCGACACCTTCATTTTTCTCTCCATTTATTGTGAGATGGTTGTCCTCTTTACCTAATGCCCTTCTTCATAGTGGCCACCCTATGGGGACATTGCAGGATTCTTTGGAATCTATAGGTGTTCGACCCTTCTGTCTGATTAGACAGGGGCTTCTGAAGACCCTTCTTTCTTACCATCTCAACAGCAGGAAAGGTGAGAGAATAGGAGTAGGGATGGGAGACAGCTGCTGGGAACTTGTAGGAGGAAAGCTCAAACCCTGGAGGGAACAGAGGAAGAGAGGGAAGGGAAGAGAAGAAGAAGCAGGGGGGAAAGGATAGCCATTTCACTTGTCTGGGCTCCCAAACTCACTGCCATTGAGTTGATTCTGACTCCCAGTAACCCTATAGGACAGAGTAGAACTGCCCATGTGTGTTTCTGAGACAACATTTTATTGGAGTGGAAAGTCTCATCTTTCTCTTGGGGAATGACTGGTCCTTTCAAACTGCTGACCTTGGGGTTAGTAGTCCAATGCACATCCCACTATGGGTACAAATCATGGTCGAGGGGAAGCAGGACACCACCTAAAAAGTTGAAGATGCTATTGATTAAGGATACTTGATACTATTCATTAAGGCAAGTAGGAGAAGTTGACTTGAGTTCTTTGAAGGATTATTGAGCCAATCAGAGGCATGAGTCTAACTTATAAGGGGCCTTCAAAACATTCCATCTCCCCACAAACTTTCCGAAGCTCCCTCATACCTGGCATCTCACCTGCTGACAGTAGGCTGTTCAGTAGACAGTGATGGTTTTCATTATCATCATCATTATTGGTCTATGGAAGCCATGTCTCCCAGAAAGACTGACTTCTATACTTGGCCCATGTTTTGGAATGTGAGATTCTCCTTCTTGGAAGTTAGAGTCTGCAACGGGCTCTGGAGAAACCAGTTCAAATAGAGCCCCATCTCTGCATGGTGAAATCACGGAGTCAGGAAGTGCCAGAGCTTTCAGGCTCTTCAGGCCAGCTGACCCCGCTCTCTCTTTCAGAGGTAGCTCAAGATGAGAAGAAGGGAAGGTTTCATCCTCAGCCGACTCTTCATTAGAGGCCAATCCTAAAGAAACTCACGACTAATCTCTAAAGTCAAGCTCACTCAACCAAAAGACAAGGAGGAGGAGCAAATATCCCTTGTGATCACAGTGGGCAAAGAAGACCAGTGTGCTCAGAAGGAGAAGAATGAACAGGCTTCTCCTTTTCCTTGTAAGCCATTGTGCATGGTGTTTTAGAATCCGACACAAGTTTCCACTTGGTTATCGTGGTGTGTTGCTCTTGCCGTCAACACTGGAACAATTTGTGCAAATTAGCTAGAATATACTAAAGTTGTAACAAGCTCTGCTAATCGCCTGGAAACCATTCCATGTCCTAATGCATAGTCATTACTCATAATATGTTTAAAATGTACTCCCTGGAACCCCAGCTCGAAATACCCAGAGATCAATTTTCAACAGACTGACAAATAGACGACATTAAATATTATTCATAGAAACAGTGTTTATTTAATCTTTAATGTTACCTAATGCATTTCGGTCCAAGTCATCAGTTCATGGTCAGGCTTTATTGCACAGAAAGTGGATGTGCTATTAATAAGTCAATACAAATACAAATATGGTTTCAATTGGAAATCATTAGGTTGCATTAAATGGCAAATGAAATCCATAGGAAGGATTTGTTTTATTTTGTTTGTAAGGAGGAACAAGGAGCCCAGAGCGGCAGTTCTTCACTCAGTAATGAGGAGGAATGATTGGTTTCTGCCGTGCTGTGGATTACTGCGCTGGCCCTGCCGAAGGCTCGTTAGCATGGGGATTGAGGCCGTACCTCTCCCTGGCACAGCTGTTGGCTGCTGGCTGCTGTGGGCCAAGGGGAAACTGGGAGAGTCAGCTGGTGGCACCCAGGGTATAGCTGGTGGAATGGTTGTGGAGCTCTGTGGCTCTTTTCCTTTTAAATATTGGCAACCCTGGTGCCTCTCGGCTTTCTCTTGAAGTCTGTAGGCTGTGTGTAGGCACTGACCCCACCACACACTTTCCAGGTGTCATTGGAGGTGAGTGACTGGAAGCCTTGGGTTTAGTTAGCAGCCAACGCACCTGTCTTTGCGTGAGGTCTTGATGTTGCCACATGTGGAGCAAATGTTAGCGGACCTTCTAGACTAAGATGGGCTAGAAAGAGAGGGCTGAAAACCTGCTCATGAGAGACAGTGAGAGCCCTGGATGTCACTGTTATCTGAAGATGGCTCAGGCCTAGGCTGTCCCTTGTTCCTTTGTGGGTGGGGATATTAAGAGTCAGGAAAAACATTAGGAATGAAGATCAACTCTGGCTTCTTGTGATAGGTTTATTGTGCCTATCTGGCCAATAGGAACCGGGTGGGATGAAATCAGGTCATAGTTGGCTTGGAGGGCAAAGAGACAAATGGCTCTGCAAGGCCCCTCCCCCTCTCTCTTGCTTTCTGGAGATCAGAGCCAGTTGGAAAGTGCGGCTGCTGTAGCTAGTTCTCTGCCTCAACTTGTGTGCTACACCACTGGTGAGCAAGGCCAACTCTGTGGTTCATGTGGTTAGAGCTTGTGGCGGGTGGATCCCATCACCCTGCATTGCTTGTGTTCGAGATCCCATCCAGGCCTGCTTCGCGAGCTCCTGAGTGTGGTAGCCCTGTACTTGATGTCAATTTCATGATTGGGAGTGTACGGGTGGAGTCTAGCCTGTCACTCTGGAGATAGCCAAGGAGGCCTCTGTGTGGGCATGGCTTTCTCCTGAGAATTCTGGGAAGACTCGAGGTATTTCCCCATTGGCGGAGAGAGACTAGATTGCGTTCCTGGGAGACGAACTACTGACAAGACGAGGTGGGAGCATGCTGATCAATCCTGATTCCTGGAGACTAGAGGAGCCAGAGGAGAAGCCACATGGGCTTGCCCTGATGGGACCAGAGAACCCACAGAGAGACCTCTGCTAGTGCCAAAATGCTTCTACCCCAGCTGGATACACAAGACTGTGCACCCGCTGGCCTGTGATTGTCCTGGTGTCATTGCTCGAGCTTCGTGAGATGGAAGGAGACTTTATAGACTGGTATTGGACATATGGGCTAATAGCAGACCTTAGACTGGCTTGGGTTGGAATGTTTTCTCAATGTTCCATTCCTTTTATATATAAACCTTTCCCTTATATCCATATGCTTGTCTATGAATTTGTTTCTCTTGTCTACCCGGACTAACACACTGAGCTACTGACTATTGCTGACCCACCCTGTTTGCTGCCTGTGGACAGACTCTGCTTGCCTTGTGTGTCTGTTTCCCTGACCTTGGACCTGGCAACCCATGGGAGTTGAAGGACTTCAGGTCTATTAACTGTTCCACTTAAGTGAGTTGAACTGAAGCCTCTGTACTGCTGTGTGGACTAATTAAGTGTTAGTCTTTCTCGCTGCATAAACCTATCCTCTGATAAATACATATAATCATAAGTGTCCTGATTTTGTCTCACTAGAGAGAGAATTCTGTCTAATACACTTCTCCACATTGATTTTTGTCTAAAAGACTTTGTGGGAGAACTCAGTGGGTAGGAGTTTTGTCATAAGAGGAGGGCAGATTTTGAACCTGGACTGCTCTACACTGAAATGCTGGCCCCTCAGTTTACTCATTGTGTGACCCAGAAGAGGGGCAGCATCTCTGATTCTGCCAGGCAATGCTTAACACACCTTCTAAACCAGTGGTTCTCCACCTGTGTGTCACGACCCCTTTGGGGTCAAATGGTCCTTTCACAGGAGTCGCCTGATTCATAACAGTAGCAAAATTACAGTGATGAAGTAGCAGTGAAAAAAATTTTATGGTTAGGGAGTCACCACCACTATATGAAAGGGTCATGGCATTAGGCAGGTTGAGAACCACTGATCTTAACCCACTGCTCTCAAGTTGATTCCAACTTAAATCAACCTTAATAATAACTCATAACACTCTGTCATTGAATCCATTATAACTTATGCCAGCTCTAAAATAGCCCAGACAGACAGACAGGCAAAAGCCCACTGCCACTGAGCTGGTTCCGACTCATGTGACCCCATCTTAGGGTACCTGAAGCTGTACAACTTCACAGAAGCAGATAGCCTCAACCTTTTCCCATGGAGCAGCGCATGGGCTTGAACTACCAACCTTGCAGTTAGTAGTCTGATGCTTACCTGATAGCATCCCCAGGGCTCTTTAACCTTAATAACAGGCTCCATCAACAATGGAGTCTCCCTTCCACCTGCAGGAATCTCTGCCTTAATCTATGCTCCTATGATAATTGCATTTGTCGTCAGCTGGGGAGCTGCAGGATTCTCCCATGAGCTAACATAGCATGGGCAGCTCCAGGCTGGGATCTTTTGGTGTAGTAAAGCAGTTAGGGGAAGACTGGACCCCTTTAGTCTGGTTACAGTCTTGATGCGATGGAGGGAAGTTTGATTCAGGGTGTGTCCTATTCTTAGCATGAATTGACATGGAGAAAAAGCTAGTTGGGATCTGCTGCTGGATTTGGATCTGGCACCTGGATTGTTGGCCTCCTGTGATATGCCTATGATCCCTGGAGCCATCAGCAGACCGCCGGTCTTGCATTCATTTGGCTGCTCTTAGAGTTATTCCGGTTGGCATCCACCAGCAGAAGCCTCCAGCTGACATCTGAGCCACAGACTGGAACTGGAATGACTTACTTATTTCCTTCCTTTAAAAAAAACCCCACTTTTTGGGGGGCTTGTGCAGCTCTTATAACATTTCATATATGTATCCCTTGTGTCAAGCACATTTGTACATATATTGCCATCATTTTCAAAACATTTTCTTTCTACTTGAGCCCTTGATATCAACTCCTCATTTTCCTCCCCCAACCATCCCTCATAAACCCTGATAATTTGTAATTTCCCCCCATGTCTTACACCCACTGCTGTCTCCCTTCACTTGCTTTTCTGTTGTCCTCCCCCCTAAGAAGGAGTTAGAGGTAGATAATTGTGATTGGTTCCTCCTTTCTTCCCCTACCTTTCCTTTACTTTCCTGGTATCGGTACTTTCATTTTTGGTCTTGAGGGGTTTATCTGTCCAAGATTCCCTCTGTTTCCAACTCTTACCTGTAGCCATGCACATGCTCTGGTCTAGCCAGATTTGTAAGGTAGAATTGGGATCATGATTGTGTGTGTGTGTGTGTGTGTGTGTGTGTGTGTAGGGGGGGAGGCCTGGGGGTGGAGAGGAAGCATTAAAGAACTAGAGGAAAGTTGTATGTTTTGTCAGTGCCATACTGCACCATGACTGGCTCATCCTTCCTTGTGACCCTTCTATAAGGGGATGCCCAATTGCCTACAGATGGGCTGTGGGTCTCCACTCCACACTCCCCTTTGTTCACATTGATGTGATCTTTTTTGTCCTGATCAATAGACATCTTTTTTTTGTAGACATACAAGCACCACTGGTTTTACTAGAGAACTCAGCCAAATACACACCCTAATTCCCAATTCTAGCAGCAGATCCCTTCAAAGAGCAACAGAGGCTTGGTGCTTGCTTCATATGAAGGGGCTTATGCATTCATCTCTCTCTTTTTTAAACTCATCATTTCCTGTCTGCTGAGAAGATAGCTCAACAAATGCAGGCAGCTGAACTGCCAAGTACCCTCTGCTGAGAATTCTTGAATTGCCTTTTCCAGTTCAGGGAGGAGCTGGGCTGGGATCAGGGCTTCTCCCTAGGGCCCCAGTAGCCCCTGCAGAGCCTGCCAGCTGCCTGTGGAAATGTGCATGTTGGGTAGACAGCCAGGCTCCGAGGAAGCCGAGGCAGAGGATTTTGCAAAGTACACAGCAGTTGCTGAGGAAGATGTTCCCTGTGTCGGCACACCTGAGAATCAGAGAGACTTCAGTCTCCTGGATCCATTCCTAATCTCCAAAAGAACACCACACAAATTCATTGCCCTCTGGTTAATTCTGATCCCTAGCAACTCTGACAGGCAGACTAGCAGTGCCCTCTGAATTTCAGAGACTCTAACACTTTACAGGCATAGAAAGCCTTACCTTTTCCCACTGAGCTGCTAGTGGTTACCAACTGCTGGCCTCGTGGTTTTACAAGGCACTGGCATATCCATGAGGTGAATGCTGGTTAACCCTGATGAACAGACAGGGATGTGAGATCGGGTGTCAACTCTCTCTTCATAACTACTTCAGAACAGTTTAAACCTACTCAGCAAATAAAGGACAACAAGGGACACTTGAATGGCACTGACTATGCCCCACAGCAAGGGCCTCAATGAGTGAACTTAGTACTTACAAGGTATGTGGTGATGGTCACACTTCTAGGCAGGTCAGGGAGGTAAGGCACAGGGAGGTTACGTGCATTCCGGGAGGCAGCACAGCTGGCAGTGGTGACACTGGGCTGAGAACACGGGCCTTGCTCTGGATCCCGAGCTTTTCCCCTAGGCACAGGCTGGAAACATTCACATCTGTTTAGGGAGGCAGTGAGGGGACCCGAACCAAAGAAGACTTTATGCATCCTGCTAGTGCTTGGTCACTGGGGCTACACCAAGTCACTGGCCCTTTGTGAGTCAGGTGGGTGTGGCTGACTCCATGGAGTCCTGTGAGGATAGGGAGTGGGGAGGTGGGGGAGGGGGATCCTGGAGGCAATGCCCTCTAAGTACCCACTGTGTAGGGACACAGTAGCTTCGTATGTTGTAGCTATTGCTATGATTTCAGGTCAACATCGATAGCAACCAAGGCCCTCCACCCCACCCCAGGCTTCTCCTTGCAGGTGGGAGTCTGGGAAGGGACCCTGGAGACCTCCTGGGTCTCTCTTCTGCAACCCTGGGGCTTTCTCAAGCATCTCCCACAGCACCTTGCTGCTGATGGCTGGTGCCTATGGTGGGGCCGCATGGCCTCCCGCTAACACTCAGATCCAAAGCCTTTTACTGTGTGTCTTTACACTGCACTGCCAGCCAGGCCTGGCTTGTCCCCCCGCTCCCCCCAGCTTCTTCTCCAAGGATGAAGTGCAGCTATTTGCATTTACCTGGCCGCCCTACCGTGAGGATTAAGCGAGGGGACATCTGACACACCAAGAGACACGCCTGGCTTCCATCCCCGTGGGAAAAATCTCTGCAGCCTCAGGCGGGAATCTGTGGCTTCCACTCTGGCCTCTGGTCCTCCCTCTCCTCTCCGGAGACCACACAGCAGAAGCCTGACCCCTCTTCCACATGACAGCCTCAGGCATGTGAGGACCGTTTTTCCACCTCCCGGAATGTTCTCTTCTCCCCGGCGGTCAAGCGGCCTGGGCCCTTCGACTGTTCTCCCGTGCCCCCCGCCCCCCCACGCCCCACGCCCCCCTTCCCCCCGTGGCATAGTTTGATCAGTTCACGTCCATTTTGTTGCTATGACAGACGCA
>PVJH01010221.1:0-74840 GCA_004026705.1 Nesogale talazaci | reverse complement strand
GGTGAGGTGACATCCTTTTGCAGAGGGGTTACAAGGAGGAGATGAGTCAGTTAAGATACAGGGTAGGAGCTATGAAATATGCAATCTTCCTCTAGTTCCCATGCTGCCTCCCACCCACTATCATGACCCCAATTCTACCACATAAATCCAGCTAGACCAGGAGATGTACAGTGAAGTTGGAAACATGGGAAACTTAGGATAGACGATCCCTCAAGACTAGTAATAGGAATGGTAATACCAGGAGGGGGGAGGGATGGAGGAATAGAAAGGGAGAACCAACTTCAGGGATCTACACGGAGCCTCCTCTCTGGGACACGGACAACAGGGAAGCGAGTTTTGGGACACATTTTACAGTGTAGAGTATGAAAAAATAGCAATTAATAAATTACTAAGGGTTCCAGGGGAAGGGGGGGAGGAAGGGTAGTATAGGGAGCTGATACTGGGGGCCTGGAAGGAGGGAGAATGTTTTGAGAGTGATGATGGCAATGGGTGTGTAAAAGTGGCCTACATACAATTGATGTTGTTATAGATTGTGATGGGAGTTATATGGGCCCTCAATAAAATGATTCATTAAAAAAGGGGGGGAGGGGAAAGGGGAGTTTTTTTTTTAAAGAGGAGCTTGTACCAAGGGCTCAAGTGGAAAATGTTTGGAAATGTATGTGGCAGCATGTGTGCAAATGTGCTTGATACAAATTGTGTACTGAATGTTGTAGTAATTGTAAGAGCCCTCAATAAAATTATTTTAAAAAAGCTTGCAGAAATCAAACTCAAGTTCATGGATGTAGAATAACATGATACTCAAAAACATCAGTGTAATAAAGCAACTAAGGGAAGAAATTTAAAAATTCTTTGAAGTGACTGACAATGATGACACAGCATATCAAAATCATTGAAAACACTGCAAACGCAGTAATCAGAGATCAATTCATAGCCGCCAACATTCAAACGACATACATACAAAAAAGGAGAACGTTTAAATGAAAACTCCATCACAATAGCTCTCAGAACTGGAATGATAGATAACCAAAAAAAAAAAAAAAATCCAAAAAGGAAGAAAAGTGATTATAAGGATCAAAGCAGAAAAAAATTATATGAAAAACAAAACAAAAATGGAAAAACACAAGAGAATAGGCTGGTTCTTTGAAAAGATTAGCAGAATAAACCACTGGCAAACTTAATAAAAGAAAAAAGTAATGGCTAAGCCCCGGTGGCGTAATGCTTGAGTGCAGGACTGTGGCCCATTGGCTTGGCAGTTCAAATCCAGCAGCAATTCTCCAGGAGCAAGACTGGGTAGCTCCCAGGACCAACAGAGGGCAGTGATGCCTCCTCCCCCCCAAAAAAACACACAAAAAAGTGAAAATATGCAAATATTCAGAATAAGATATGAAAATGTTGACATTTCTATAGATCCAAGTGAAATAGAAAGAACAACACATTAATATGGAAAACTGTAGTCAAATACATTTGACAATCTAGGAGAAATGAACAGATACCTGGAAACACATTGTTGTAGCCTATTGTTCATGTCCGGAAGAAACAATACAGACAAGACTCAAGCAGAAAGAAAAGTTTATTCCTGTGCAGGGGCCGACAGCACTCCTGGCATCGGAGGCTGAGAAATCCCCTTGCTAAGTTTCCACAAGTTTATATGCTTTGTGACAAACAAGGTTACATGCAGCTGTGCAAGCAAACAGGGTACAGAGCCCGATATCAGTTTGCGAGCTTTGGCTACAGCAAGAACAATCAGTAAGAATGGATCATTTTGACATTGGGAAAGCATTTCCATTGGAACATGTTATTTGACCATGTTTGCAAAACATACTTCCCTTATGGCCTTGGCTACCCAAAGGTTCATTCTAAGTTTAGTTATGGCTCCACTCTAGTCAACTTCGTCAATAATTTTAAAAGTTTAACCTTCAAGAACCACATTCCCCTTTGTTTTAAAGACAGATCCAAACCATTGAATTAGGAGAGGCTAATGGTGCATATGAGGATCTTAGAATCAAATGTTTTATAGCCTGTACCTTTTGTGTAACAAATATTATTAATTTGTTGATTATTGGTCCACAATTGAGTAAGCAAGAGGAGGAGTAAAGGTTCAGGTAGAGCAGTAATTAAGGTGGTTAAAGACAAAGTCCACAGGGAGAAGCACACCAGCCTGTGTGATCAAGAGGGGGCGAAGGAAGCAAGTATCGAGCATCAAAGAACAAGAATCACATCATTACAAAGGAGGGGGAGAGCAGGGTGGGGACCTAAGGCCCACTGGTGGGTAATTGGTCGTCCCTTTACAGGGGAGTCACGGGGAGGAGACAGACCAACCAAGGTGCAGCCAGGCAGTGATGATGCATACAAGTTTCCTCTAGTTCCTGAAGCCTTCCTTCCCCCACCCCCCAACCATCATGGTTCCAACTCTACCTTACAAATCCAGATGGACTGGAGAAGGTACACTAGTATAGAAGGGAAATGGAGATATGGGGAAACCAACATGGATGGGCCCCTTCGGGCTATGGTGAGATTGGAGCTACTGGAAGGGTAAAGAGAAGGTGGGGTAGAGAGACAGAACCAACTGCACGGATATACACACAAGCTCCTATTTGAAAGACGGGCATCAAAGGAGTGGGTTGGGGGAGAGGTCGGGCAGTGTAAGATAAGACAGCACAATAGCAATATATTGAGGGTTGGTGGGGAGGAGAGAGCAGGGGAAGAGGGGAAGGGATGGAAAAGTGATACTAGGGCCTTAAGGGAAAAGGCGGATGATTGGAGAACGATAAAAGCAGCGGACATGTGAAGGTGCTTGCAACAGTATGTTTATTTATGTATTGTGAAAAATGATGTATAAGCCCCCAATAAAATTAATTTAAAAAGAAGTTGGTGACCTGTTAAAAAGGCTTTCAAACCAGTTTCCCCTTCACTTCTGTTCTTTTCTCATTCTTCTAGTTTTTTTCCGACTAAAGCTAAACTAGTTTTAATAATTACTGAATGATTAGCCTAAAAACAACAAATCTCCCTTAAAGCCATACATAACCGTCCTTGTTTTAAGAAAAGTAAATCCATTCCTCTGCTGTTTTGCAATACCATTTCTGCTAAGAAATCTAAAGATTTTTCTAATTGGGAAACTGATTTCTCTAATCTTATAAGTCTAAATACATTTGTTGGCTGAGAGCTTAAGACATTATGTCCCCATCTGCAAACTGACGGCTGCTTGGAATAGATTTCTATGCTAACATTCACAATGTGACCATGGTTGGTGTGTATAGTACCATTCGTGTCTTTGCCCACATCATGTGGGGGAGCAGGGTTCAAGCAGAGCCAACAGTCAGCTCTGAGATTCGAGCTGGTTTGGTTCATGAATTTAAACACAGCTTTTAAAGTCTTAAATACAGAGTTTTTAGGTTGATGAGGGAAACAACGGGAGTCATTTGCACGGGTGAGACAAACAAAAACAATTATTTAAGAAACCTTATTTTTAAGGGGTCGTCTGTCCTTGCAAGTGTCCGTTTTATCTGGAATATGCTCAGGGAGAGCCTTTTTAACCTGCGTATGATGACTCCACAGCACTTCACTGGCTACCATAATGGCAGTTGGTGTTGCATCACCTGGTAAGGGCCAGTGTTCCCGGTTGATGTTTTTCACCTAAGTCCAATCTCCACGCTGCAGGTTGTGTACTACTTTTACACCTTCTTTATCACTAGGCTCAAAATGGAGATGATGGAGCAGGAGCTTTGCTTCTCTAAATCAAAGAGTTAATGTTTGATAAAGGTCGTAAGCATAGCCAATGGGAGAAAAACATCCTCTTCAAATGGTGTTCAACAAACGGAATTTCCATAAGCAAACGAGTGAAACAAGACACAAAATCTCCCTATGTACCAAAAGGAATGCAAGATGCATTAAGGACCTAAGTGTAATCCCCAAAGATCTCTGGATCATCAGTGAGAAGACTGGAACAAACTTAAAGACCCTATTGCAGGGAATACATAGGCTACCACGTATAATAGAGGAGGCATATCTAACAAAGGACAAGATAAATGATTGGGCTATCAAATGACTTCATCCGGAGAGTGAAAACAGCACCCACAGATTGAGAATTTTTTTTTTTACCAGTGAAGTGACACATAAGACAAAACTCCAATTACCAAATCATGCAGAACTCTACAAAAGTTCAGTAGGAAATTAATAAGAGACCCACATAAGAAATGGGAAAAAAAAACATGGACAGACAGTTACACCAAAAATGAAGTACAAATGGCTAGCAAACACATGAAAAAATTCTCACTATCACTATCCATGAGGGATATATTAAATTAAAACTATAGTGAGCACCTACAAAGCTAGCCCAATTTTAAAAACAACACAGAAAATAACAAATACTGGAAAGGATTCGAAGAGATTGGAACTCATATACTCCGCTGGTCAGCCTATGAATATATACTGTCACCATGGAAAATAAGGTTCCAGAGATGGAATACTCATGACATTTTCAATAAAATGATTCAGTGTGGAAACACTCACTGGTCTATATCAAGAAATCAAGAAAACTTCTATGAGGCCAACTGACTGGAAGAGGTCCTTATTTGTTGCAACTTCATAGAAACATGACCCATCAAAATACTTAATGAACAAAATAACTTAGAAATGAAATTTTGCTAAAGATAATCAAAAAGTGAACACAGCAGTAAATAAACAGGGGGCTTAAAGAAATTCAAGTGAGAACCAGAAGGGAAATGAAAATTAGTCAGAAGGGTCTAGACTGAAAGCAGAGAATACCAGAGAGATATTTACTTGAGTTTTATCAACTAGGAGACATTCAACTGTGCTATTCATAACAGCTATGAATAGTCTTGAGAAAAATGAGAACTCCAGAATACCTTTATTGTGCTCATGAAGAACCTATACATGTGCAAACATAACAAAGGCATGCTGCATGGTTTAAAACCCAGAAAGGTGTGTGCCAGGATAGTACTGTCTTACCTTATACAACACGTATGCTGGCAAATAATTAGAGAAACTGGATTACATGAAGAAGAATGTGGTACCAGGATTGAAGGAAGGTTTTGTAATAACCTGTGACATTCAGTTTGCACACCTTGCTTGCTGAAAGTGCAGAGAATTGAAGTACTTCAATGTAAAGGCACCAACAATCCTCACAACTGGACCAACAGGCAACAACATGAAAACCAGAGAAAAGATTGAAGTTGCTATCAGTTTTATCTTAAAAAATATTCAATTTACTTTTTATTTTAAAATTCTTCATATATCATTTTATTGGGGGTTCTTACCTATAACAGTCCATAAATCCACTTTATGAAGTGGACATGTACAATTATTGCTGTCTACAGTTTCTAAATGTTACCTTCTTCTTGAACCCTATTATATCACCTCCTCATTTCCCCCTCCCTTCCCCGCTTTCCAACCCCTGCAAACCCTTAATATGTTTTGTATTTTTACTATTATTTATCCATATCTCACACCACCCTTTCTATCCCTTCACTAACTATCCTGGTATTCATCCTCTTCAAGAGGGGTTATTCTGCTGTGTTCACAGAATAATTTCAAAGAATAACTCTGCAAAGACTATTACTTCAAAAATATCAAGGGAATTAGACAGATATATATGTGCAGCCTGTTGCAGATTAAGGTGGATGAACTTAAAGAAGTTATTCAACAAAGAGATGAACTTACTGAGAAACATGGCTTAGCTATAATCCCCAGTGTCACTCCAAATAGGTAGGTCAATCATAAACCAGTGGTTGGAGCCATCACTCAGGAACTTCCCAAGTTGTGTGGCATCAGCAGAAGAACCACTACATGTAAGATAATAAAATCCTGTTAGAGATGAGGAAGAGCTGCTACCACAGATTAGAAAATGGCAATTACGTATAGAAAACCTAGAAGAACAGCAAACATGTTCCAGGAAGGAAAGCACAGTGGGTTAACTGGTTGGAATGCAGAATGGCTCAGATTTGCAGTTTATTGAAATGCAAAGAGATACCAATAGACAAATTAGCAAACACAAATTTCAGCTTTCAAAAGCTGAACAGGATATAACCACAGTGGAGCATAATATTAGCTGACTTAAGTGACAGGTGATAAGTCACATTATCTCCCCATGGAAGCAGACAGTAACAGAGGACATTTCAGGGGTGACATGGTGGGAAAGCAATGCAGTCTGAGCCCCCAAAATGTACTGAATCAAGAAGAGAGCACTTCTGGATGGACAGTTGGGAAGAGAGAATGACTAGACCGATGGTTCCTGGGGGATGTGGGAGAGGGGCAGCAGAAGGGGGCATGGACAGGCTCAGTGATGAAGGGAACAACAAGTGGTCCTGAATCAGAGTCAAGGAGGGTGGGAGAGGCCTGGTAGGGCTTAACTAAGGCAATGTAACAGAGAGGAAGTACTGAAACTCAAATGAAGGCTGAGCATGATAGTCGGACTGGAAGAAGGCAGAAGGAAATAGAGGAAGGAACTAGAAGACAAAGGGAACTTGCAGAGGTCTAAACACAGGCATGTACAAATGTAAATATAATTATCTATGGTAAGGAGAGAATAAATCCAGGTACACATATTTATAGGTTTAACACTAAGGTGGCAGATGAACCCAGGCACTCCTTCAATGCAAGATCATTTTCTTCTATTAATCTGGTATGCCATGATGCTCACTGGTCCAGTAGGATCACTGAAGTCAAATAGGTGAATAAGCAAATGTGGTGAAGAAAGCTGTTGGCACTCAGCTATCAAAGGATATAGAGTCTGGGCTCTCAAAGCCTGTAGATAAGCAAATGGTCATCTACCTGAGAAGAATCCCAGTCCACATGGAAGAAGTGGCCATGAGGTGTCGAAAGGATCAGATCTCAGGCATCAAACAAGAAAAAAAATGTATCATTGTGTGCACACTTTCCTGAGATGATCACTGAGCAAAAGTGGTGAAGATAGCTGATGGTACCTGACTGTCAAAATATATAGCTTCTGAGGTCTTAAAGGATTGGGGGTAAACAATCAGTAATATAGCTCAGGAGCAAAAAAGCCACCCACCATAGAAGAAGCACACCAGTTTTTGTGACCATGAGAGTGGAAATCGTCATGTGTCAGACATCAAAGAACAAAAATCACATCATTAGGTGCCTATCCTTATGACATGATCGCTGAGGACAAAAGGGTGCAGAGGCAGACAGAGTGGAGGAAGCTGATCGTGCCCAGTCACAAAACGATAAAATGTCTGGGGTCTTAAAGGCTTGAAGGTGAACAAGTGGCCATCGAGCACAGAAGCAGCAATGCTCACAAGGAAGAAGCACATCAACCTGTGTGATCACGAGGGGTAAAAGGGAACAGATATCAAGTATCAAATAAAAAGAATTACAATGCAATTAATCATTTCGGAGTAAGTAGACACAATGCTTCTAAAGGAAAGGTGGCTGGATTTTCACTCATATACTTTGGACACATAATGTGTACTTCTCCGAAGTCCTTCTGGAAAAGTACATCCTACCTGGTATCTCATTACCCACCTTTAAAACCTAGTCACAATAGTAAAAGCAGCCAAATAATGGTACAATGCTAGGGACATAGACAAGTGGAATTGAGTGAAATAAAAGACTCGGAAATAAATTCATCCACCTGTAAACAAGTGATCTTTGACAAAGGACCAAAAAACATTAAACAGGAAAGAGATGATCTCTTCAATCAATAGTGATAAAATTGAATCAACATGTGCAGAAGAATGAGACAGGACACCCCCCTATACTTCATCCCTTGTACAAAAATGAACTCAATATTGGCCAGAGACTGAAATTTAAATCCCTGAGCTATAATCAATGAACAAGTAGGTACAATCTAAAAGGTCCTATTTCAGGACATACTATCAAATTAATGAAGAAAGCACACATAAGTAGAAGACAGAAAGGATGATAACAACCTGTCAAAATAAGATATTCATATGTATCAAAATAATTAATCGAGATAGTAAAAATAAAATCCATGGAATGGAACAAAATCTTTAGCAATTTCACAGCAGTCAAGGCATTAAGCTCAAAAATCGATAGAAAGCCACAATGCCTCAATACGGTAAAGCACACCAAATAATCCAATTGAAAACTTGGAAAACAAATGAACAGCTGCTTCACCAAAAATGACATCCAAATCACTAACAAATATATGGAAAAAATACTCACAAACATTAGTCATCCAGGAGAGTTCAACCAAAACAATGAAATATCATACTTTACCCACAATGACAGTCTAATTAACAAAACAAAGAGAAAGCTTCAGAAAGCAACATATGATATAGAGGTTCCAGAGAAATTAGAACTCTTATGAACACTGATTAGAACACTGATGATGAGATTAGAAATATATTCAACCATTGTGGAATGTGATATAGCACTACCTTAAATGAGTGGGAATACAAATGCATACTATCTCTACCTGTGGTAGGTATATACCCTAAAGAGTTAGGTAACATCATATGAAAAAATGTGCATTTTCATGTTCATAGTCAAAGCATTTTCTAAGAGGGGTCAAAGAGCTAAATGTAAAATTAATCATATAAAATCTTTCAAGGAAAAACAGGCTCAGTTGTTAAAAAAGAAAATCCATGTAAACCCACTTCCAATCAGTAAATATCCTTTCACAATAGGGTTTCTGGATCTGTAAGCCTTTATGGGAGCAGTTGGCCTCATCTGTGAGCCATACTTTAAGATATAAATAGTTTATCAAGTATAAGTAAATTTTCAGAAACGTCAGAAGGCAAACTAGATGACTGGCATCTCCTAAAAGTTAAAAATTTATGGATAGCACAAAGTTCCCCATCCAGAGAAAAGACGAATATGAAAACTTTAAGATCCATACTGAGATTCTAGAAAGATGGGCCCAATTAGAATCTCCTGAGTAGAATTCTCCCTGTCCATAAGTTAGGGATTATAATTCTGGAAATTTAAATTCTCAATCTAAATACTTGGCAGTCCAGGAATATTTTGGATTTCACTTCCTTCTTGTTCAAGCTAGAGATTGCAGTGGAGTCTCGTACAGCAGTTAGTGCCTCAGTTCAGTGCCCTCTCTCCTAGATCTGTAATGTGCCTGAACAAGACAATCTTCCCCTCATGACTGACCCCAAGTTAGGACACTTGTTTCGCACAGAGCCCTCAAGGTCCATCCCCCTCTGAGGATCCTAGAGGACCTGCAGAACTTTTCATGGCTTGGGTAAAACCTTCATAGATTTACACTATCACCTGATCCACCCCTTCCATAAAGAGTTCAGCTCTAAAAGCCATCAACTAATAATGCCCAAATAACACAGCCAGTCTCGTGCAAAATCCAGAATCCAGAAGCTTGGCAATTTGTGGGAAGCTGAATACTGTTCCCATCCCTCTGTGACGCCTTTATTGACCTTTTGTATTGTAACGGCTTGCGGGCAAGATAATCTTTGTATCCATGGGTTCACCTAATTAGCATGTGGACCTGTTGAGTTCACCTAATTAGCATGTGGACCTGTTGAGCTCACCTAGTTAGCATGCTGTTCGAGAACTGCCCGCCATTTTTTCCCGCTGTTTCTTTGAAGCTATGTGTGATGATTGGTTGATTATCCCTACCCCTCATTTCCATAAGTTGTACCTCCCCTTCCTGTTGCTAGCCTATATTAATCCTGCCTTTTGGCTCAATAAATGAGACTTGATCAGAATCCTGTCTTGTCTCCATTCCTCGCATCTCTTCCCCTCTCCATTCCCAGTCCCCCTTTCAGGAACCCACGTTGACTGATCTGCGGGTTGGATCAGCAGTTCACACACACACACACACACACACACACACACACACACACACACACAGCTTGAACTCTGGATGCTTCAAGCTTGTTTTTTTTAATTTTTTTTCCTTTTGTAAAAAAACAAAACAAAACAAAATTCCTTTTGAACTGGAGAACTTGGGACTCCATATTTTGGCATGTCTCAGCAGCTCCCCACCCCTTAGCTCAGCAACTCTCTAGTTCTGGTATTCGTATGCTCAAGACCTCCACCTGATTAGAAGTACCCTTCTCCCTGAACTTATTCCATTCCTTTAGTCTGTTTCCACCTTGAAAACCCAGCATGTAGTGTGAATAGCACAACATTATGCAGAATCCCAATACTGTTCCACTATAAAATCCTGGACATTCTCTCCCTGAGAATTGGGAAGAAGAGTGCTGCCAAAATAAGGGTCCTCTGCTATAAATACAACAACATAGAGTGGCTTCCCTCTCACAATGTTATACATTAGGTCAATAAGTAAATTTGGTAGATTTCTAAATATACCACTCATCTATCCCAAACACCATTACCTTAAGACCCCGCCCTCCCTTCTTCAGTGAGGCACATTTTCACATAATCCAAGTGCTAACACACTTCTAAAAATATTCTCTCCAGATTTATCAAAAATAACATTTAACCAGAACACTACCTATGCTTAATATAAGGACTTAAATCAGCAGTTCGCAATCTGTGGTTCCCGACCCCTATGGAGGTCGAATAACCCTTTCACAGGGATCACCCAATTCATAACAATGGCAAAATTACAGTATTGAAGTAGCAATAAAATAGTTTTATGGTTGGGAGGGGAGGCACCACAACATGAGGAACTGTATTAAAGGGCCATGTCATTAGGAAGATTGAGAACTGCTGATGTAAAACCTGCTTTCCAGTCTCTATCTCCTAGTTGTGTTACTCACTCAATTCTATCATTCCTGCCCCATCTCCACATTATGCAATTTCTAACCCCAAACAGATTTTCATCCTCTAAACCCAAGAGCCACCCCACCCACAACAAAATCTATAATCCTGAGCACCATCCGCAGCTGGATCATTATGCCACACAAACAACAACCAACAGAACCTATCACAAAAATTAAGAGAAAAAAACTCAACAACTGAAGATTACCCCAACCCAATGAGATATACAGGAAAAGAAGCCCTTGACATTTAGAAAGAATACAAGATTATGATATTTAAGGCCATGCATGAGATCTGGAGCTTAATCTTGAAAACAAGTAAGATATTTAAATACTAAGCACCTCACACCCCAAAGAAACATAGAAACTGAGCAATGAGTAGGCAGAAATAAAAAAAATACAGTACAAGAACTGAGCAACATAATGGAATAAAAGGAAAATCTAATCAGTGAATGGAAGACAACCATGCAGACTTCAGCAAATGAGAGAAGCAATCAAACAGAAAAGCAAAAGAACTTGAGGAATTTCTAAGGACGATAGGGCAAGGTATGAAGAGAAATAATATTTGTTTCTTTGTGAAACTGGAACAGGAAGAAACAACCAAGTATACAGATAAAATAGTAATGGAATTCATAGAAGAAAATTTCCTGAATATCACAAAGGAGATGATATCCACACAAGAAGCAGATAGAACACCAGATAGATGAGCTTCCTCCTTCCAAACCTCATCCCCAAAAAGGAAAAAAAAACATGAAACATATAGTAGTCAAATTATCCAACTTCAAGGAAAAGGAGAGACTCCTCAGAGCATCTACAGAGAAAAAATTAAAATCAACTGAAAAAGTAAATAGGTAAATGTAAGTTCAGACATCTCTGAAGGGACCATGCAGGAAAGAACTGAGTAGAGACATATTCCAAATTTTGAAAAACAGATATTGCCAATCAAGAATCTTATATCCAGAAAAGCTATCCAGCAAAAACAAAGGAGAAATAAGAGTATCTCCAGCATGGAAATAGTTACAGAATTTATGAAAACAAAAGAAACATTAAGAAACATATTATCCAGATCTCTATGATCAGAAGACCAATTGCTGAAATCAAATTTTAAATCACCAAAGGATTTTTCATCACCCAAAAGTCGACACACTAAAAACAGTACCCCAAACAACACAAATCTAGTGGGGAAACAAAGATATAAGTAAACTCTCTCTCACACACACACATACACACACACACACACACCACCCTCGAAAATGAAGAAGAAAAGTGTAAAACAAATAATATGAGATAACAGCAATTAATCTATATTTAGAATTAATAACACTGAATGTCAGTAGACTAAATGCACCAATCAAAAAACAATGTGTAACAGATCAGATTAAAGATGTATGTCAAACACATACAAAAATAGACTGGCACTCAAAGGATGGTGAAAACTTTGCCAAGCTAGTGATAATAAAAAAAAAACAGGTGACTATTAATCTCCAAGAAAATAGACATTAAAATAAATAACATAATAATACACTGAATGGGCCTGAGCCCCATTGATGTAGTGGTTGTGTGAGGGACTGTGGCCCATTGGGTTGGCAGTTCAACTCCAGCAACAGCTCTCCAGGAGCAAGGCTGGGCCTTCTACTCCCAAAAGAGGACAGTGATGCCCCCACCCAAAATAAATTACATTGCATAATGATCAAAGAATAAATAGATCAAGAACATATAACCATAGCCAACTAAATACCCAATGAGATGATAAAAAAATCACCAGGTGAACAAATGTAATAGAAGCCTTCAATACACCACTCTCAAGGAAAGATAGATCAATGGGAAAGAAACTCAATAAAGAAACTTAAGAGCTGAACTACACCACCAAACGACTCTACTTCTTAAATAGCTATAGAGTTCTCCTATCAGCACAAATATATAAACATTCTTCTTATGGCCACCAAACAAGTCTTTAAAAATTCAAACATATAGAGTTCCTTTAGAACATCTTCTCAAGAACATTCTCATAGAACTTATCAACAAGAAAGAGAGTGAGAAGAAAGAGAAAGGAAGGAAGGAAGGAAGGAAAGAAGGAAGGAAGGAAGACAGGCGAACATATGGAGACTGTGTTAGCCTGGGTAGATTAGAGAAACAAATTCATAAACACACATATGTGTATAAGAGAGAGTTTTATATAAAGAATAATTGTCCATTAAGAAAGCATTCAACTTAGTCCAGTCTAAGCCTATAAGTCCGATATCAGGCCATATGTCTGATACCAATCTATAAAGTTCTCTTCAGACCCACGAAACACATGCAATGACACCCAATGTAGGATGACCAGAAGCCAGAGGCTAGAAATTCTTTGGATCAAGTGGCATTGTAAGCATCTCAGTGCTGGCAGGGGTCTCACTTGGCTTCTCCTTCTTTCAGGGCTGCATCAGCGTAGGTCCATGTGGCTTCTCCTCAGGGATGTCTCACAGGGAGACATCCTAGTTAATAGTGAATCAGCAAGGGTAGAGAGAGAAAGTGTGCATCTTCTGCCTCCAAGGAGGATATCCCAGAGTTTCTCCCAGAATCCTCACGGGAAGACCAGGACCACACGGAGGCTTCATTGGTTATGATCCAATTGACAGACAAGACTCCACCTCTTCACTTACAATCTCTCAAATTATGCAAGAACCACAGAGTTTCAGCAACCCACTACTCAAAATAAGACTGGGCAGTACCCCAAATAAGAGATGGAATTAGGAGGCTCCTGGAAATAAATAAGAATGATAATACAATATATCAAAATTTATTGGACACAGGAAAAACAGTTATCAGAGGTCAGTTTATATCAATCAATGTACATATGTAAAAGAGGAGAAAATAATTTGAGTCCTTTAACACTACACCCCTAACAATTAAAACAGAGTCAACAGCATAAACCATCCAACAGCAGAAGAAAAGTAATCATAAAAATGAAAGCAGAAATAAATGAGCTTGGAAAAAAGGGGGAAAGTGGAAAAATCAGCAAAGCAAGAAGTTGGTTCTCTGAAAGAATCAATAAAATTGACAAAACGCTAGCAAATTAAACAAGGGAGAAGAAAGAGCAAGTGACAATATCTAGAATTATAGAAGAAACAGCTAGCTTCACAACAGATTCAAATGAAATAAGAAAAATAAAAACAGTATTAGGAATGACTATATTGTAACAAAATCAATAATTTAGATAACATGAACAAATATTTAGAAATACAACCTGGTTCCTTAACTGTGGTAGTCATGAACTTATGTTAATTTTATGATGGAAATGTAGGGGTGGAGTCTGGCCTGTTAATCTGGAGATAGCCATGGAGTAGCTGATGAGGCCTCTGTGTGGGGATGGCTTTCACCTGAGACTCCTGGGAAACCTCACAATATTCCCTCATGAAGATGAGAAGCTATCTTCCCCCGTTGTTAGGAGTTAGTTTCAGAGATGATTAACCACAGGCAACACAGAATGGCGGCGTCTGGGAGGCTGGAGTAGCCGGTGGAGAGACCACACGGCTTTGCCCTGATGGAGCCGGACCTCTGAGGCTGGGGCAGCCACATGGAGGCCTCTGCCAGCGATGAGTTGCTTCTGCCACCACGGGATGCTGTTGATGGACCCTGAGCCCTGGAAGCAAGGAGCCATGGGAAGATCCCTGTTGGTGCCGGGACTCTGCACCCACTGACCTGTGACTTCATGAGTCAGAAGGAGACTTTGTGGACTGATTTCAGGCATCTGGGTTAATATCGGACTTGTGACTTTGAGCTGGACTGGGCTGGGATATTTTCTCAATGTCCTGTTCCTCTTGAATATAAACCCATTCCTTATATCCTTATGCATGCCCTTGAATCAGTTCCTCTAGTCTACCCGGACTAACACATTAACATAGATGGAAATTAAGAACTTGAACCGATCCATAGCAAAAGAAGAAATAGACAAGGTCATTAAATAAATTACAAACCTATAAAAGTCCAGGATCAGATGATGTCACAGAATTCTAACAAGTATTCAGAGAAGAGCAGACATCAATTCCACACAAACTATCCCAGAATATAGAAAGGGAGCGCGAACTCTCATACTCATCCTACAAAGTCAGCATAAACCGGATAGCAACATAAACATGGAAAGATCCCCAAAAGACAGAAAACCACAGAAAATTATCTCTTATGAAAATATATGCAAATATTTAAAATAAAATCCTGGCCATTGGAATCCAACAACCTATCAAAACATAATGAAACATTACCAAGTGTGATTCATACCAGATTTGCAAGCATGGTTTGACATTCAAAAAATAATTTAGGTACTCCAGTACAAAAGCAGGATAAAAATTAGAAACATCTGATCATATCAATTAATGCAGAAAAAGCCATTGGTAATAGATAATACTCATCCAAATAACACTTAATAAGATAGAAATAGAAGGGAAATATGCAGCACAATAAAACTATATATGCACAATCAACAGTCATTATCACACTCAAAGGGTGAGCACTGAAAACATTCCTGCTGAATAAATGAGCCCAACAAAGATGTTCCTTATTCCCACTCTTATTCAACACTGTGCTGGATGTCCTACCCAGGACCATCTGATAGCAAGAAATTAAGGGACTACAAATGGACAAGGAGGGGAAACTTTCACTATTGGATTTTACAGAGAGAGAAACCAAGGTCTTTACAATAGAATTATGGAAACAAAGGATTTAGAAAAGTAAAATGATTTAAAAAAACAAAATACCTGTATAAAGAAAACTACAGAATAGTATTACAAGAAATCAAAAGAGACACAATGGAAGAAAATGCCATGTCATGAACAGTAAGACTCAATATTATGAAATGTTCAGTACTAATTAAAACAATCTACAAATTCAATGCAATCCAGATTTTAATCCCAAAATCACTCTTTAATGAAATGTAAGAACTATCTACCAACTTCACATGGAGAGGGTAACAGTCCAGGATATGTTAAGAACCTAAAAAGAAGAACAAACTCAGTGGTCTTATACTATCCGACCTCAAAACCTACAACACAGGCACAATGGTAAAAGTAGTCTGCTACTGGTATAATGATAAATACATAAACCAATGGAACAGGAAAGAAAACCCAGAAATAAAAGCATCTGCCTGTATAAAACTAATTTTAGATAAAGGCCCAATAAAAATTAAATGGGGAGGGGATGCCCTCTTAGCAATGGTGCTAGAAAACCTGGCTATCTAGCTACAGAAGAATGTAACAAGACAGTTAACTCACCTCATGCACAAAAACAATCACACAGTGGGTAAAAGGCCTAAATGTCAACACTAAAACTATTGGGATCATCAATGAGAAAAGAGGAACAAATCTCAGGGCCTTAGTGCAGGCCATACACAGGCTACTGGATATAACAAAGGAAGCACACATAGAAGATAAAATGGATGAATGGAACCTATTAACATAAACCATTGTGGATTTCAAAAGATTTTATCAAAAGAGTAAAAGGAGAGCCCACAGATTAGCGAGATATATTTAGCAATGATGTAATTCACAAAAGAAAAGTTACTGAACTCTACAGACTTCTATATGGCTGCAAGAAAAAACAAATGACACTCTTGATGCAAGGAAAAGTTCCTAATGCGCACAATGAATGGCTCTGGAATTCACATTCTTCTAAAGGTTATCCACAATTCGTTATAATCCACACAGTTGAATGCCTTTGCATAGTCAATAAAACACAAGAAAACATCTGATAGTCTTTGCTATAATTCAAGAGTCATTTGACTTCAAGAATTATATCCGTGGTTCCGTGTCTTCTCCTGAATGCAGTCTGAACTTGGTTCTTGCTCTACGCTGCGTCTTGAAATAGTGGGATGGTGACCAATTCTTTATCAGATAAAAGATTATACCCTTTCCTCCTTTTGATGTTCCTCCAGTAGTCAATAATTTGCTTATGAGTTCTTTTAAAATTTCATTGTGGGGCTTGAATTTTACCTTGTGTTTTTTTCAGTTTCAGATATGCAAATTGTGTTCTTCCCTTTTAATTTTCTGATTCTGGTTCCTTATATATTTCATTATAATGTATGGTTTTGTCTTCTCAAACTGTCCTTTTGAATTTTCTATTCAACTCTTGGACTTCATAATTTCTTCTATCTGATTTAGCTATTCTATGATTTAAATCAATTTCAGAGTCTCTTCTGACATCTATTTTGGTCTGTGCTTTCTTTGATTTCTTTTTAATGACTCTGCTTTCTTCCTGAATGATGGTCTTCATGTTCTTAAACAGCTCATCAGATCTGTCTTTCACATCCAATGAAGCTAGTCAATGTCTAAGATGCTCTGAAAATTCAGGTGGGATAAACTCATGGCCATAGTTTGACTGTCATGGACTTTGTTCAATTTCCTTAAGATTTTTCCTAAACTTACACATGTGCAATTGACGGTCTGCCTCACAGACCCAGGTCTGATTTCATCTGTTGTTATTAAGCTGCTTCATCCTGTATTCCCACAGATTTAGTAAATGTGATTTCTGTGTATTCCCTTTGGAGAAGTTCATGTTGTTGAAAAAAAAGTATTTGCTATAAATAAGTAATTGATCTTGCAAAAATCTACCATGTGATCTCTAGTTTAATTTCTACCACTGTTTATATTTTCTAATTGCTGTTGCATACTCTGTTTCCAACTTTTGCATTCCAAACACCAAGAGCTATCAATGTATCTTGATGGTATGTTTGATTAATTCCTGTCTGGAATTTGCAGCATAATTCTTCGATTTCTTCATTAATAGCTTTTGTAATTTGTGCACAAATTTGAATGATATTTGCATTTATTGAATCCCATTGAAAGCAGCTGAATATTGTCCTATAACATACAAAATGGTACTTTCTGGTGGACTTTGCAATGTTCTTTTTGACAGTGAATGCCTTGCCATTCCTGTTAATTGTGTTATTCTAGGCATAGTAAATCACAAGATTATAAAATTAAAACTAGCTACCATGAGTTCATTACAGCTCACGAAGACTTGGGTATTAATTTATGTGTTTCATTTCTATTTTGACCACTTCCAATTTTCCTACATTCAAAATTAACCCATTTCAATTTCTGATCATTAGCAGATCATTAGCTCTTTCTCCTTTCCTTGAGTCATGCTCTATCAGCAAAGGTAGATCCCAAGGACTCCACTTCCCTAGGCTTTACTTGAACCATGTCAACAGTTCATTTTCAGAAATCAGCCCCTCTTCCATACACAGTTCTAGTGCCTCTGACTCAAGGGACCCATCCTCCAGTCTTATCTGACAATTTTCTGCTTCCATCCGTTAGAGCTCCAGTATCTGACAATGTTTCAAAGCTAAGTATAGGTTTTCAGTGTCTTCTTCCTCCAAAGTGGGGAATGGTTCCTTCTTTGTTGTCTCTTCTGAGACTAGACGCTGCACTGACCCCTGTTCATTTTGAGTGACCCTGTTGGCATACCAGTGACATAGCATCCTGTATCACAACAGCACACAAACAACCACAGTATGTTAAACTGACAGAAAATGTGTCCAGAATGTATTACCAAGGAAAGATGTTACTTTGAGGACTAAGGTTCACCTGACTCACATATTCTTGGAAAATCTGAGCCATGAATAAGAATGATTGAATAATTGATACCTTTAAATTATGTTAAACTGCCAGAAGGACAAATAAGCCTTAGAAGAAATTTAAACAGAATTCTTTTTAAAAGTAAGGATATCTAAATTTCCTCTTATGTATCTTGTACATGTTATAGGGAAGGATAGTCCTAAAGAAGCATAATTTGCTTTTTAAGGCTGAAGCTCAGATTTCAATGAGATGGATTTACATAGTGACGAAAATGTACTAGATGATTGACATAGTGAGTGCAGCAATTGGTTAGATCATTTGTAAGGGTGACTCAGGAGAGGAAAATATTTTGTTTACCTGTACATAGGGTCACTGCATTTCAGATTGATTTGCAGGAGTCAACAAGTCTTATTTTTAATTTACTGAGTTATGCAGTGTATTTATATGAATCATAGAACCAGAAGTAAGAAAAAAGATTAGAAAAATAAGTGGCTACCCTTAGTTACTTTTGCTAGCTGTAAAATTGTCCTTAGATTTGTCAATCAGTATTCCTTGACTCTATAACATTCTCATTAGCCTTCTCTTCTTACCAGTACATAATATGAAAATAATCCCCAAGACAAAAATAATTCTAAAACATTCTCACTTAAACCTGTAGGATTTTTCCTGATAGAATTCTTGGTATCATGATTTACATAGGGAGTTTATTTATTTTGAGTCAGGAAACTCTCTTATTTATCACATCTCATGGAGAACAGATTTGCATTCAAAGATTTGAACAACTGACTGCATTATAAGCTTGATTTTAAAATATCTTTTCTATTTGGACTACATCAAGTAATCTAATTCTTTCTTTAATATATTCTGAGAAATATATTGTTCAATATATGACAGCCAGCTGTTGTCCCAGTCTAATACCATGGTGGACACAGTGATTACTCTAGGATATCAAGTTTTTTTTTTAAGAAAATATGATCTGATAACATTTGGGTTATGAATTCCCCATATTCTATGAAACCTGAAAATTATTAATTAAGCCTATTGACTTGAAACAGGGTACATTACAGATTGCATCAATATAAAAGCAAGAAAGTGACTGATGTCATGAAGAGACCTCTGGCTCAGTTACCCATGGAAAACATCAATGGCTTTTAATGGCAGATTACCTTTCGCACCTCATCCAAGTCCCTAAAGAGGTAAAAGAAAGGGGAAATATTTTAGACCCAATATTGGAAATATATTTTGTATGTTTAAACTTTGTAATGTTAACTTTAAAAATATGAATACTTTTATAATTTCTAGATTCCTAAGTTCATTTTAGAAGTTTCTATATTTGTTTATTCAAAAATTTCAATGTTCAAACCACTTAAGGTTTTTAGATTCTATGCATGAGCTTTCCAGTAATTCAGCAGATGATCTGAGTGTGTTTTAGCTTTTGAGACCATAATGTTCTCATTCATAAATCCAGTAGTGTGAATTAACTAATTCATTAAGTCTCACAATTCTAAAATCACACAACGTTTTTATTTAAAGAAAGTTTTTGTTTTTGTAGATCAAGTGTATTATGCTCTCATCTGACAGTGAGGGGTTGCTAATTGTAGGAATGATTATTTGGAAAGAAAATGCTTTATTTTAGAACTATCTTGTTTGAAATGAGTCACCACTTTCTATTCCATAGAGTGACAACCGCTGAAACCTCAGGGGCAGTTCCCCATTCTAACAGGTCACAGTGCATCATAATTGACTCGAGGGTTGGGAGTTTGGTTTTATTCAAAACAAATTTAGATAAAATAAAATATTATAATTATACAGGATAGTAACCTCCCTATCTGAAACATCATTCGAGAAACGTTACTCATCCCAATATGATGAAAAGCTAGAGTAAATGTAAGATTCCAAGGCATTAAAATAACTTAACTCACCCCACCAGCCCAAAGGCTATATATTAAGGTTAATGAACAGTATGTAGATCTTAAATATCTAACAATTAGTACAACATTGAACACTCCAGTGCAAATGGTTCTACTCTATTGGTGCAAATCAGGGGTAATTAGATGGCTTCACAAAAGGGAGGGGTATAAAGGAAAGCTTATATCAAGAAGGAAGATAATAGTTTTAAACAGATTATTATAGAAATTGCACAATACTGCTTGATGTGCTTGGACTATAGAGTGATATGATATTAGCTCCCAATAAAATGGTCTTGGGGAAAATATTTAGATTGGGAACAGAAATGAAGTTTCATTTTCTCTGACAACCTAATTTACTGTGTTAATTGCTCCTTGAAATAATGGGTTTGGAATAATACATAAGTTAGCTATATTTTCTAGGGATATCTAAGGGGAGCAGTGTGTGTAAAGTTCTCCATGGTAGCCCTTTGTGTTTCAGACAATTGCTCTCTAAAACTCAGCGAGTTGATTCTGATTAGCATAGACCCTACCAGACAGGTTAGCTCTTCCCCTGTAGGTTTCCAAAGATGTAACTACCATTGTTAGGTACCTGGAGTTGATTTTGACTCACAGTCCTATATACACCAGAGTCAGACACTGCCTGGTACTACGCTATTCACACAGTTGTTCTTATGTTTGAGTCCATTGTTTCAGTTAACCCATCTTGTTAGGGTCTTCCCCATTTGCATTGCCCCTCTACTGTTCCAAGCATGATGCCCTTCTCCAGAGATCTGTCTCTCCTGACGACATGTCCAAAGTCCTTGAGATGAAGTCTTGCAAACCTTGCATCCACCTTCTTGCCGCTAAGTCCTTTTCTCTAGTTTGCTTCCGGAGGGAGTAGAATGCCTCGTCTTTCTCCCACTTAAAGGCTAGTGGTTTCAAATCGCTCTACAAACTCTTAATTAGTACACACTTCTGGAGAATTTTAGTTTCTGAGCTTATATCACACTATAAACCAGGAGTGATAGTACCTCTTGGGAAGGGTAAAGAATCTGTGAAATTATTCAATAGCTAATACTTTGTTAAATGCCTTACACTACACAGAAGGTGCTGTTTGAAAGAATTGACCACTATTAAGTGCCAGTAGTGACACCTGTTGGCAGACAGAGTAGAGGCAGATGAGAAAACAGGAAGAGGAAGAGAAATAAATTGCATGAAAATAGCACATAACATCAAAAGAGGAAACAAACAAAAATTATGAAACATGTAACTAAATGTACAAAAATGTACAATACTAAACAAACAAAAATTATGAAACATGTAACTAAATGTATAACAATGTAAGGTAATTTCATATACACAGAGACAGAGACATTTCTACAAACTTAATAGGTCGTCATTTTTTCTCATAAACTCCCTGGTCATTTATACCCCAATGAAAGATTAATCCAGTTACTATCCCTCCCCATTTACCTATCCTAGATTCCATATACAGAAAAGCACTTCAAGACAAAACAAGCAGGAATGAGAGTAACAAAGCAAAACCTATTAAAAACCGTAATCAAAAAAAATTTTAAAAACCCTTAATCAAGAAGAAAGAAAATATTTAAAGCCAAAACAAATTTAAAGGGATCATAAGGAAGATCAGAGGACTTGGTGCTACATCTGGGCAAAACACCAAGAGTGTACAGCAGAGCAGGAAGGGGAGCAAAACAATGGAGTTCCCACAGAAGGCCAAAAATAGACTTTGGGGCAAGGGCATGGCACCCCATCAGACTTGACAGGAAAACACTTCCAAAGGTCAAGAAACAGACTTGGAACTATTTATAGGGTCTTCTTTTGTCATTGGTTGTTGTTGTTGTTTATTTCTTTGTCTTGTTCATGTGCTTATTTTTGTCTATGCATGTATATCTAGATAAGATAGATGGGATAAACATTCCAGAAGAGAAAAAATAGAAGCAAAGGTTCCAGGGGACACGGAAGAGGGGGAGGTGGTGGGAACATAAGGGGGGGGGTCAACCAACCCAGAACAAGGAAACAACAAGTGATCTACAATCAATGGCAAGGAGAGTATAGGATGCCTGGTGGTTCTAGATCAAAGCCAATGTAGCCTAGAAGAATTATTGAAATCTGAAAGAAGGCCAAACATGAGAGTGAGACCAGAGAAAAGTGAAAATAAATAGAGGAAAGAGCTAGAAGACAAAAGATATTTATAGAGGTCTAAATACAGGCATGAACACTCATACATATATGTATATGTTATGATAGGGAAATAGATCTCTGTACATATCTATGCACATATGGAAGTTTTAAGGTAGCTGGTAGACATTGGACCTCTACTCAAGTGCTCCCTCAACACAAGAACACTTTTTTTTGTTCTAATAATTTGGTATTCTGTGAGACTCAGCTTCCCGACATGATTGCTGGCAAAATGGGTACATAAAGCAAATATGCTGAAGAAAGCTGATGGTGTCTGGTTATCAAAAGAGAAACAGCTTGGTGTCTTAAAGACTTGAAGATAAACAAGCAACCATCTAGCTGAGAAGCAATAAAGTTCACATGGAAAAAGCACATCAGCCTGTGTGATTATTAGATCCACATGGAATCAGGTATCTGGCATCAAAGACCCGGAACAAAAAATCAAATCAATGTGAATGAGGAGGAGGAGGTTGCAGTGGAGATCCAAAGCCTATCTGTAGACCATTGGACATCCCCTTACAGAAGATTCACAAGGAAGAGGTGAACCAGACAGAGTGCAGTAGAACACCTATGAAATTCCCAACTTTCTGGTAGTTCTTTAATTCCCCCCAACTATCATGATCCTAATTCTACATTATATAAAACTGGCCAGACCAGACAATGTACATGGGTACAGATAACAGCTGGAAATACAGGGACTCCAGGACAGATAAAACCCTCAGGACAAATGAGAGGGATGAGAGTAGGGATACCAGGAGGGGAAGAGGAAAGTAGGGAGTGAAACAAGGATTAGATGGCAATGACCTGCATGATCTACCCTTCCAGGGTGTCTGACACAGAAAAGTAGTTGGAGACATCGGTCAGTGTAAGGCGTGAAAATTAATAAATTAGGAGACATCCATAGTCACAATAAAATGAATAATTTATAAATTATCAAAGATTCATGAGGGAGGTGGGGGAGGGGGAAATGAGAAGCTGATACTAGGGGCTCATGTAGAAAGTGTTTTGAAAATGATGATGATAACAATATACAAATGTCCTTGAAAAATGGATATATATGTATGGATTGTGGTCAGAGCCATGTGAGGCCCCAATAGAATGAATTTTAAAAAACCAAAACAACAACAAAAACTAAGAATATGTTGCTAACATTAACTATATCCGTAATAATCAACTTTCCAATGCATTTTGCACAATACCAAAGGTATTCACATCCTTTGTCAATGGTCACATGGAGTTCCCCAAGGGTTTAATCCTCATGTGGATATTGCAAATGGATTTTGAGCATTCATTGTTATCCACACATTCCTTCCTTTAGATTTGGATAATAAAACTTACAATGGCTGGTGCTCTTCTTCAGTGGGGACTTAGTTGACACAACAGTTAAATGGTTGCTTGTTTGACGATAAAACTTTAAGACCTCAGAAGATATTATTTTTGGTATCCAGATACCATCTATTTTCTTCCCCACATCTATCTTGAGTACTCCTATCTATGGTAATCTTTTCAAGAAGACACTCTTCAAGCAGAGCCATATGATTAGAATTAATTGTATTTAGATTGGGGCTAGAATTAAGCACAAGCCCCAAATCCATTCTCTTGTTTGTGCACATCTCTGACCTTTTTAGAGACTCCGTTATTATTTTATGGCAAAGATTATTATCAACCATCCCCATGGTGCATCATCTCTACTGCCATCAAGTTAATTCTAACTCACAGTGACATTCTAGGTCAAAGTAGAAATTGCCCTGTTAGTTTCTGAGTTAGAAAATCTTCCCAGGAATAAAAAATCTCCATCTTCCACTGACTGGTGGGTTAAAACAGATCTGGCTCTGGCTGATGGGTTCAAGCAGCTGATATTTCATTTAGCCACTGATATTCGTTACATAATCTCTGTCAGTTTGAGGCTATTAAGAGTGAAGGTGTGGCACATAGAATACAAAAGCTATGAGAAATGAAATGAAATACAGAGGAGTCACAAACTGACAAGTGAGAAATACTGCAGATAAATCACCTGTGTACATCAAAAGAATTCACCAAAAGAATAACAAGAGAGCCCACAGACTGAGAAAACATCTTTAGCAATGACACATCAGACAAAGCCATCATTACAAAAATCTATAATACTTTGTAAGCTTACAATAAGTAAAAATACTAACTGCCAACTGAGAAGGTGGACAAAGGACCTGAACAGAAGCTGCACAGGGGAAGGAATCTGAATGGACAATAAACATATGAGAAAATGTTCCCAATTATTAACCATAAGAAAAATACAAATTAAAACAACAATGATATAACACTTCACATCCTCAAATATAGCCTAATCCAAGAAGTCAGAAAGTAAGAAGTGTTGGAGGGGCTGTGGGAAATAAGAACTCTCATCCCATACTGGTGAACCTGTAGGTATGTACAGTCAGTATGGAAATTGATCTTTTGATATCTAAAAGAGATGCAGATTGAGTTACCTTAAGGCCCAGCAATCCCCCTAATGGGAACATACCAAGAAGAGACAAGAAAAAAAAAAAAAACAAGATTAGACGTCTGTGCTCCCATGTTCAACACGACACAGTTCACAATTACAAGAAGTTCGAAACAACCCACATTTCCATCAACAGAAGAATGGACAAAAAATACTCTTGAACATATATACAATGAAGTATGCCACACCCCTAAAATGCAGTGATGAACAAATGAAGCACATTGTCGCACGGGAAGAACAGGAGGAAATCATGCTAAGTGAAATAAGCCAAGCAGGAAAGGACAAGTACAACAAGAATCCACTGAGGTTAAAAAAAATCCACTGAGGTAAGCTCAAAAGAAAAAAAAACGGAACATGGGAGAAAGCTACTCTATACATACATCCCTTGGGTCGAGTCCACTAACTATGGCAGGGCCAAATCCAATCCCGGGATGCATAAGATGGCCAACTAAATAAGAGGGGGAAGCAAGGGATAAAAAGAAAATACATGGGTAGGGGGGAGCAGGGCACTAATCCAACCAAGGGGAGGGTATCATTTATATCTCAAGAGGAGAAGGAGAGACCAGATTTCAAACAGATGCGCCCAGATGTGAATGCAACATACTGGCATGTACCAGGGAAGAGGTCCACGGGGCATGCCCCAATCACGACTATGTTGACATCCCCAATAGAATGCCCTTCAGAGGAGCACTGGGGCTACAGCTTGGGGAGAGGGGAGCATGGAATTAGAGCACGGGGGAGAAATACAAAGGTATAGAGAGGAAGGAGAAGACATCGTGGCTCACCAAGCCCCAAGGATAATGTTCCTTCTCAGAGCGAACAACACACCGGGAGGACTACAAGGCCAGCCCCACCATGGGACATGGCATCCCTCACTGAACCATGGCGCTGTGGAGGACAGCACCGAAGGCACAGGGCAGGGATAGTGCACAGTCTGGCTTGATCACACTGGGGCAGGTTCTGAGGGCATGCAGCAGAGTAGTAGGGGGAGCAGAATAATGAAACTCCTGAAGACCAAACGTAGACTTTGGAGAACAAGTGGCACCCCATCAGATTTGACTGGAAAACTCGTAAAGGCCAACAAACAGACCTTGAACTATTTAGAGGCTTTTCTATTTTTTTCAGTGGCTTCCTTTTGGTAGCTGTTATTTAGTTCTTGCTTTCTACTATAGTTGCTACTGGCGTGTTGATCTTGACTTCCTTTGCTGCTTAATTTGGCTTTACCTGGTTTTTGTACTTATTAAGATAGCTACATGCCCATTTGGTATGATAGGCTGGATAAGTAATTCACAGATGGGACCCGATGTCCATCTGTAGACAATTGGACATTCACTCGCAGAGGGATCACAGGGAAGAGATGAGCCAGTCAGGCTGCAGTATAGCACTGATGAAATACACACCTTTCCTCTAGCTCTTTCCTGCTTCCTTCACCTTGCTATCATGACCTCAATTCTACCTTACAATTTGGCCTAGAACACAGCATTCACAGTGCTACAGATAAAAGTTTGTAACACAGAGAATCCAGAATAGATAAACCCTCAGGTACAACAAAGAGGGCAGAGGTACCAGGAAGATTAGGGGAGATTGGGGAGAGAAGGGGAATTGAGCACTAGGATGGATTAGAACCCCCTCTCAGAGGGATGAATATTGGAAAACTGACTGAGGGGTGATGGGGAAAGATGCAAGATATGGGAAAAGATAATCTATAGCCTATTAAAGTTCCTTGAGGGAGGGAGGGCAGGCGAGAGAGGGGGAAGTAATGGGGAGCTCATATCAGGGTCTCAAGTGGGAAGAAAATACTTTGCAAATGATGATGTTGGAATATGTATGGGCAAATGTGCTTGATACATTGGAGGAATTTGTGGATTGTGATAAGGGATGCAAGAGGTCCCAATAAAAGTGTTAAAAAAGAGTGAAGTGGTAAAATCTAGGCTGTCAATCAGGTTACAATCTGATAATGCTGCCTTATGACCATGGCCTTCTTATGCCTATTCTGAGAACTTCCTTTCTTTCTCCCTGGTGTGGGGTGCATACACTCTCTGCTTCTTCTTTCTGTTGAGGAGCTACCTGGAAACCTTCACCAGTGCTGAGATGTTTCAATTGCCTATGGATCCCCTGACTTTCCTCCCACCAGCTGGAATCTTCCTGCATTTAGCATCATTGCACATGCTGCGTGAGTTTGAAGATGGAGTTATGAGCTAGTATCAGACTTATGGGCTAATATCAGAATTATGAACTTGATCTTGACTGGGCCTGGATGCTTTCTTAATATACAGTCAGTCTTTGATATAAATCTCTCTCTTACATATGCATGAGTGTCCTTGGATTTTTTTCTCTAGTAAACTCAATCTAACACGCAGTTCAATGTATAAATACTATGCATCGATAATATCATTAGATTAGCCAATGTTATAGAATTTAAAACGCTGTTGATAAAGGGAAATTATATGAGAATAGGCAGTTATGAATCACAATATATGAATTGCTGACATGTGCAGATTAAATTCGATGACTAGACACTACATAAACAGCAGGGGTTGCTGATAGGGCAAACCTTTAAATAATATTTATTTGCAACATCAGAGCTGCTCTTACCATGTCAAGATATGTGATAATAAAGTCAGGAGGGCATTTAAATAATAAATATATGGTAGAATTAAACCACCTTTCATCAGTACCCTCTGGGCAAAAGATTCCAATCAAAATCAGAACCCGCCAGTTCTATGCCCTTAGACTAGTGATAATCTGTGTGATCTCACAATAGCGTGTTTCAGCCTTAAGGTGAGTTTGAGGTAAAGCCAAGTTCCCTTAGTTCCCTTAGTTCCTCATGTGGCCTATAAAGGGTGTTGGGCTAATTAAAAGAACAGAGTCTAAAATTCCAGTCATCAAAAGACTAGGTCAACATGTGCTGTATAGAAACTAGGTCAAAAGTGCACAATTAAGAGCCTAGTCTGAGGTATATTTCTCCCTTGGGTTCTGCATAAATATTGGAAAGCAATTGTCCCCTGTGGGAATTCACTCTTCCACATTTTCCAACCAAATGGGATGGGATGGCCTTCTTGGAGACATACATGCTCTCTTCTCCCCATATTCACTTAAATTTCCAGTCAAGTTTCCTTATCAGTTTGATGAGAATGTAAGTTGGATTGAAGTAACCTTAACACTATTTTGTATGCAACAACTAAATAATCTTCCCCCCCTCCATACATCATGAAAAACTGACACCAGCTGAGGTAAGATCACCTCTGTGGAAGTGTTTTCTCAGATATAAACTTGTAAGGGGTGATATGTGTTTCATGAGTACTTGTCAGGCTCTCTATCCCATATAGGGTTAGACGAATGCATGCCCTGGAAACAGTGACCTGCCATCATCTTTGTGTTGATCTTGTAGTTGTGGAGACCTGCTCCTTAGTGCATACCATTTATGTATTGGGTTGGTAACCACAAGCTTGGGAGTTTGAATCCACCAGAGGTGTCACAGAAGAAATATGGCACCTTTTATTCCCATAAAGAATTATTCTGAGAAACTCGCAGTGGTAGTTCTGCTCTGTACTGTAGGGTGGCTATGAGCTGATATTGACCTTACAGCATTGACTTTGGATTTGGAATGGAATCAAACAATATTTGTCCTTCTGAAATTTACTAACTTCACTCAGCATAATGGTTTCCAGGTGCCTCCAACACTGGTTTCATTGGTGATTTTAAGGGATGCATACTTTTGTGTACACACCAGAGTATATTTATCCATTCTTGTACTGATGGGCATTTGGGCTCTTTCTAGCTTCTTGCTACTGTGCACTATGGTGCAAATTACATGAAGGAGCACAGGTCTGCTTCTGTTTTGCCTCTTATTTCTTTGGGGTATTGGTGAATCATATTGTATTTCTGTTCCCAGTTGTTTTAGGTATGATCAGATCACTTTCCACAAAGGTTGTATGTTTTTATCAGCCTGTCACAGATGTAGAACAGCTCCCTCTCTAACAATTTTTTGTTCTTTGGCATTTTAAATTAGTCTATCATTATGAGTGTGAGATGATATTCATTGATGTTTTTGATTTGCATCTCCCAGTTAGCTAGAGATCACGGGCAGGTTCTCCTAGATGTGTTAGTCATCTGAATGTCATCCTTTGTGGCTTGTCTGTTCATACCCTTTGCCCACTTCTAATTTTGCCTATGTATTTGTTTGTTTTTCTAATTTAGATGTTTCAGAATTCTGTAGATTTTAACAATTAGTCATTTGTTCCTTATGTAATTGCTGAGGATTTTCCCCCAATCTTTGGGCTTTCCCTTAACTAGTTTGATGAAGTTTTTAAATGTGTGTAAGTTTTTCTTTAAGAAAAAAGATAGATCTTAGTCATCTATTTGACTTCCACTGTGTTTTCTTTAATGTATTTTTTTATCCACAGATGGTCTGCAATAGGTTTCTGGGGTTTGCATTTAGATCCCCAATCTGTGAAGGGTCCATTTCTTGTGCATTGGGTGATGTAGAGGTACTGTTTTCTTCTTCTCTCAATGGCGATCCAATTTTTTCAGGACCAATTGTTAAAGAGGGTGACTTTTCCAAATTACTGATTCTTGGTCCTTCTTCAAAACTCAGTTGTCTGTAGCTGCATACCTTTATTTCTGAGCTTTTATTTTATTCAGTTAGTCTATCATTATACCTTTACCAGACTGTTTTGACTACTATGACTGTGTAACAGGTTCTGAGGTCATGTAATGCAAGACCTCCTACTTTGCCTTTTTCAGATTTTTGCTTTTCTTAAGTCCCTTCCCCCTCCATATCCAGTTGGTAATTAGGTTTTCCATTTCTTTAAATATCGATCACACCAGAATCGTGCTATATTTGTAGATTGTTTTAGGTAGTATAGACAGTTTTACTTTATTGAGTCTTCGTATCCATGAACCTGGGATTTTGTTCCTTTTGTGTAGGTCTCTGTTGGTTTCTTGTGGTAATGTTCTACAGTTCTGTTTGCACAGGGTTTTTTGTATTTTTTTTTGTTTTAGTTAGGGTTATATCTTTTCATCTTTTGCGTGGCTATTGTAAATGATATTGTTTTGGGGATGTAATGTTTGAAGGTTTCATCTATGGTATATGGAAATTAATTGATTTCTGCTTGCTGATTTTGTATCATGTTACTTTACCAAAGCATTAAATGGTTTTCAATAGCTTTTTGTGGAATCCTTGAGGTTCTCCGTATATAAAATCATATTGTCTGCAAATAATGAGAGCTTTACTTCTTCTTTGTCCAATTGTATTCTCTTGATATCATTTTGTGTTGTAGTGTTTCTAGCTAGGACATCCAATACAATGTTGAATCTGAGAGGTGATATGGGACATATGTGCCTAGTTCTTGTTTCCAGAGAAAATGTTTTTTTCCCATTGAGTATAATATTATCCAGTGGTTTTCAATTATGGTCCTTATTATGTTTAGGAATTTCTTTTATATCCCTATCATTTTTAGTGTTTTTATTAGAAATGGTGGTTGAACATATTTTCTGCATTATTTAATATGACCTTGTGCTCCTTCTTTGTCTTCTTTATGTAGTGAATTAAATAGATTTTTCATGAATGGCGAACCATGCTTCTATCCCTGATATGTGCACCACTTTGTCATGGTGGTTATTTATTTATTTGTTTTTTTTTAATGTTCCTGTATTATATTGATTCGAATGTGGTTGGGAAATTTTGAATCTGTTTTACTAAGAGATATTGATATGTAGATTTCTGTTTTAGTGTGCTCTTTGCCTGGATTGATAGCAGGGGAATGCTGACATCATAGAATGATTTTGAGAGTTTTCTATCCCATTCTATATTCTGAGATCACCTTTGTAGAATTCATGACAGATTTTTCCATCAATATTTTGCAGAATTCCCCTGCAAAGTCATCTCATGACAGATTTTTCTTTCTTTTTAGCATCCTTTTAATGGGGGCCTATGCAGTTCTTCTCACAATTCATCTATCAATCTATTGTATCAAACATATTTATAAATATGTTGCCTTCATCAATTTCAAAACATTTTCCTTCTACTTGAACTCTTGGTATCAGGTAATTTCTATCCCTCCCCCACCCTTCCACCTTCATGAACCTCGATAATTTATAAATTATTATTATTTTTTCATGCCTTACACTGATGCCTTCCCTTCACTCACTTTTCTGTGATCCATCCCTCTAGGAGGGTCTATATGTAGATCATTGTGATCTGTTACCCATTCTTCCCCCACCTTCAACTTCCCCCCCTGGTTCAACTATCCTCATTATTGGTCCTGAGGGGTTTAATATATCCTGGTTCCCCTGTGTTTCCAGCTCTTATTTGTGTCAGTGTACATGCTCTGATCTAGCCATATTTGTAAGGTAGCATTTGGGTTATGACAATGGCAGTGGGGGGGCATTAAAGAACTAGAGGATAGTTATATGTTTCATCAGTATTATACTACACCCTCAGTGGCTCATCTCTTTCTTGTGACCTTTCCATGAGGAGATGCCCAATTGTCTAGATATGGGATTTGGGTCTCCACTCTGCTCTGCCCTTCATTCACAGCAGTATAATTTTTTGCCTGATACCTGATCACATCAACACCTTATGATCACACAGGCTGATATGCTTTTTTCAGGTGGGTTTTGTTGCTTCTCAGCTTGATGGCTGCTTGTTTATCTTCAAACCTTTCAGTCCCCTTGTATCTTTTGATAGATGGGCACCATTAGCTTCACCCAATTTGCTTATGCATCCACTTTGCTTCGGCGATCGTGTAGGGAAGGTGAGCATCACAGAATGTCAGGTTATTAGGACAAAGTACTCTTGCACTGAGGGAGGACTTGAGTGATTTACTGGAAAACATGAATCCATAAATTTAAAAACTTCAAGAAACTAAGTATGTTGAACTCAAATAGATTCAGACTGAGAAACATTATAATTAATGTTTGAAAAGTCAAGTAAAGAAATAAAAACATCCAAGCATTACAAGAAAGGAACAAAGTATTACACATGCAATAAATAAAATTAAGGGCCATTTTCCCCCTAAGAAATGTTAAAAGACAGAAGGCAGTGGAACATTGTATTTAAAGTTGTGAAAGAAAAAAGTCAACCATACCTGACAATCCTTTTTTCATGGACAAGAGAGAAATTGAAACATTTCCAGATAAAAAGAGCTGAGAGAATTTATTATCACTAGGTATACCCAACAAAACATACTAAAAGAAGTCTTTAAAATGAAAAGAAAATACAGTAGACAGTAACTTGAAGTCAGATACAGAAAAAAAGAACTTCATTTAAGAGAACTTCTACAGAATTTAAAAGGCATATTTTAATATAATTCTTGTTTGAAAGTTGAATTGTTTTATAATAAAATGTACAAAATAAGTATACCTTTATGTTTCAGAGCACATGAGATGTAAAAATGTAATAAGCAATATAGCAGCAACATATATTAGAGTGGGTAGGAGGAGTGGTAAGAAAAAGACTTTTTTATGTAACTAAATTAAGTCAGTGCCAATTTAAATCATGCTGTAGTAAATGTAGTATAATAAGTATAATCCTCAAGGTAAATACAAATAAAATATCCTTTAAATGTCCACAGAAGGAAAGAATGAAAGAATAAAACTTGTTTACTACAAAATTTAATAGCTTGCTAAAGGAAGCAATCCTAGATGAAATCTGGTGAAAATAAGATGTAAGACTTATAAAACAAAGCAAAATGGCCGAAGTCCTTTATAATTGAACACTACAATGAATATGCATGAACTAATCAGATGAATAAAAAATTAGATTGTGACAAAATGGGGACATATTTTAAATGTTATGGCTGTATGCTGTCTACAAGGCACACTTAATAAAAGTCTTCTTATTCCAGACATTTATGCTGCTAATATTTCTAGAGAAAAAAAGGTAGAATTCTTGGTGCAACTATTGACAACTTTCAAATAAAAGGTAAGGCTTCCACATGTCTGTGTTTCTTCTTTGTTTTGTTTTGATTAGTTTACAAAAACATAATACTTCAAGACCACAACCTTTTCCCAACTTAACTTCCAATCCAACACATTTATGCTAAGATAGCTCAACATGTTCATCAGCATTTCTGGGATAATTGAATTGGAGATTAATGTGAATTTGATTTTCTGGGTTCTAGGTATGTAGGAGATGTTTGTGTGCATGTGTGTCTGTGTGTGTCTCTGTGTATGTCTTTCTGTGTGTGCGCACATAGGGCATATACAAAGTTTAGTATTTGCCTACTTATATGGGGTTCCACTACTTGTAAGTCAGTTTGCCAAACTGGTTTCTTGTGTGTTGCTCTAATGGTAGAAGTTATGTGACTGAAATTTAAATTGCCAGCCAAATCATGCAAGAGGAAGAAGCTTGAGTAGAGCTTCCAGACAAAGAAAGCACTTATAAGAAGAAATTGGCTGTCCACTTCAGACGAAGTAGCTGGTGAAAATCTTATTCATAAATTTGAAACATTTTCAGACACTGAAAGCATAAGGAATGAAAGAGAACATTGTTGGAAGGATAGTGCCAGAGAATGGGTCCCGTTTGAAATATTACTGTGGATTAGCTGCCTTTTCAAAGTAGTTAACCATGATGACATGAATAGAGTACAGCCTGGGAGTGTAAAGCCTTTGGGATCTTCATAGAACACAACTCAAAATGAGAAGAAACAGTTGAAAACATCAACTGATAATGGTAATGTGGAATGTACATGTGGCGGTCACTTAATCTGATGTCAATTTGATGATTAAGAATATAGGGGTGGAGGCTAGCCTGTCATTCGGGAGATAGCCAGTGAGACCTCTGTGTGGGCATTGCCTTCTCTGAGAGTTCTGGGAAAGTTGGTACTTCCTTCTTGGAGGCAGAGACACTATCTCTCTCAGTTCACTTCCTTAGAGATTTTCTACTGACAACACTCGCTTGGAGACTTTCTACTGACAAGGCTGACTTCCTGTGGGACGTCCCTGAGGAGAAGCTACATAGAGTTACTCTAATGCCCTGAACGGGACAAGTCACATGGATGTAACTAGACCTCTGAAGCCAGAGGAGCCACTTGAAAACCACTTCCAGCACTGAGATGTTTACAATTTCACTGGATCCAAAGGCATTCCACCCATCTGGCTTGTGATCATCCTGCACTCATTGCCATTACATATGTTTCATGTGTCTGAAGAAGATTTTATATACTTGTTTCCGACATATGGGTAATACCCGACTTATGACCTTGGACAGGACTGGGTTGGGATGTTTTTTAATGTACAGTTGCTCTTGCATACAAAACTCTTTCTAATATAGATATGAGTGTTTATGAATTTGTTTCTCTAGTCTACCCAGACTAACATAGTACAGAATATGAATCTAGGGAAATTGGAAATTAAAAAAAATTAAATGCAATGTATAAGTATTGTTATCCTATGAATTAATGAGCTGAAATAAACAGGTATTGGCCATTTCGTATCAGAAAATCTTATTACTTAATATGCCAGAATATCAGTTTTAAGAGAAAGGATACTTCAGTCTTCAAAAAAAGGTATTTCAAGATATTTATTTATGTATAATGCTGTCTGTATTAGGGTAATATATTGGCATGAGAAATTGAAGAACTTTACCAACTTCTTCAGTCTGAAATTGATTAAACATGCAATCAAGATTCATTGGTAGGGGATGAGCCCTGGTGGCATAAGTGGTTGAGTGTGGGACTGCAACCCGCAGACATGGCAATTCAAATCCAGCAGCAGCTCTCAGGAGCAGCACTGGGTAGCGCCCACGACCACCAGAGGCAGTGATGCCCCCCCAAAAAACAAACAAACAAAAACAAAAAGATTCATTGGTAGTTATTAGTGATCAGAATGCAAACTTGAAAATGAAGAAGGAAAATATGGTCTTGATAATGGAAATAAAACGAGATCACATGACAGAATATTGCAAAACTAACTAACTTATACATAAGAAAGACATTCTTTTCCACAACATGTGAATTTCTCCAGATGGAATAGAGAGAAATCAAACTGGCTGCATTTGTGGGAAGAAACGATGGAGAAGCTCAATGCCTGCAGTTAAAAGCAGGCCAGGGACTGAATATGAAACAGACTATCAATGTCTCTTATATAAATTCAGGTTGACGCTGAAGAAAATTAAAACAAGTCCACAGTAGTTGAAATATGACTTTGAGTCTATCTTATGAGAATTTTGAGAACATTTCAAGAACAGAGTTGATGCATTGAATACTAATGACAAAAAATCTGATGAGCTTTGAGATGATATAAAAACATTCATATAGAAAGCACATGGTCTTTAAAGACAAGAATAAAACAGATATCAAAGTGGATGTCAAGAGAAACTCTGAAACTTCATCTTAGTTGTAGAGCAGCTAAGAAACCTAGAAGCAATGATGCAGTCAAATAACTTAATGGAAAATTTGAAAGGGCAGTTTGAGAAGAAAAAAATCTCATGTGATGATATGTGTACGGTCCTAGAATTCAGAAACCAAAAAAGGAAAAAACACATTCAGCAGATTTTAAAATAAAAATAACTGAAAAATAATACAAGCCTTAGGTTGCAATTTTGAAACATTCTATGGTGAAAATAAACAATGATGTAGGAAATGTAGAAAAATATGGAAAATATACACAGAATTCCGGTCCTTAAAAGAACTGGTCAACATTCCACCATTACAAGAGGTAGTACATGAGCAAGAAGAACCCATGGTACTGAAGAAAGACATTCTAACTGCACTGAAAGTTTTAGCCAAGAACAAAATTACAGAAATTGATGAAATCACAATTGGAATATTTCAACAAGCTGATACATTTCTAGAAGCACTTACTCATTTATGCCAGGGAATTTGGAAGATGGCTACTTTGCTAACCTACAGGAAGAGATCCATATTTGTATGTATTAAGAAAGGCGTCTCCTGACAATGAACACTCTCATTAATATAACTTGTAGCTACAATGTGGCTGAAGATCATCCAACATTGGTTCAGTACTACATTGAAAGGGTGCTGCCAGAGGTTCAAACCAGGTTCACAAGATGGCATGAAATAAAGGTTATCAATGTTGATGTCTGGTGGTTATTGGCTGAAAGCCCAGCACATCAGAAATGTGTTTACTTGTGCTTTATTGACTATACCAAAGCATTCCACTGTGTGATTCATAACAAAATATGGATAGACTTGAGAAGAAAGGGAATCCCCTACATTGTGCTCATTTGAAACATATATGGCTCAAAAGGCCGTTATGTGAAGAGAACAATGTAATGGTGCTTGGATCCAAATCAGGGAAGCTGTGAATCAGGGTTATATCCTCCTGGATTATAAGAAGAAAAATGCGGCATCAGGGTTGGAGGAAGGCTTTGTAATAACCTGAGACATACAGATAGCACAACTTTGCTTGCTGCCAGTTAAGAGGATTTGCTGATGAAAGTTAAGTTCTGCAGTTCTCACTATGGATTACACCGCAATAGAAAGAAGATCAAAACCTTCACAACTGAATCAATAGGCAAATTGTGATAAATGGAGAAAAAATTGATATTGTCAAGCATTTTATCTTTTTTGAGCACTAAAGTATACCTGGCCCAGGGCATGGTATTTCAATTTCCTCATATGTTCGTGTGAAAGTTGAACACTGAATAAGTAAGACAAGAAGAATCGATGCCTTTGAATGATGGTGCTTGAGATGAACATTTGAAGTGTCATGCACTGCCAAAAGCACAAAAAATAATGCCTTGGAAGAAGTATACACAGAATTCTCCTTAGACCCAGGGATGGTAAGACATTTTCTTAAGGTACTTTGGACATGTTTTCAGGAGAGATAAGTCCGTGAGGAAGAGCGTTATGCTTTGTAAGGTTGAGGGACAGTGAAAAAGTGAAAGGCTTTTGACAAGAGGAATTTGCACAGTGGTTGCAACAATGGACTGTGTTAGGGAATGCCACATTTGGCAACCCCCTTTCTTCTCAGTCCAGCCATACTTTGCTATGACTAGGAACAAGTGTGTGGGTGGCACAGGACCAGGCAATTTTGATTCTGTTCAGCATAGGTTCACTCTAGGGCTGTTCCAACTCGATAGCAAAGTTACTAAAGCCATCCTGGAATACTCTTATTGTGTGTATTCATGCTAGATCAACCACAGATATTTTAATATTTATTGGCTTTTCACCTTCTAAGTAAATTTTACTTCTATATTTAATTTCAATTATTATCTTCTCTGATTTTCTGTTTGTTTTTATCTCAAGGATATTTCTCACCTTCATCCCAATAATGTAATCTTTAGCTCTGGAACATTCAAATTTTACCTGGATCAATCAAGACAATTAACAAAGGATTATCCTTTTCTGCCAGATACATAACAATTTTCTTTGCAATAATAAATATTAACTTCTTGTAATAATGCAGCCCCTCAGGCTTGCAAAACTATTATAAGTTTCAGTGAAAATAAAGCAAGGACATAAATTGGGTAGTTTTTTTCAGTGTCAGTTTCTTAGAACTTTCTTAGATTCAGCCACCTATAGAGTCAGAGTGACATATTTAGAAGGAGCTTTCTTCCCCCCTTGGGTTGTGATAATTTCCTGTGAACTAATTGGTTTCTGGCATTAATCATTTCCTGCACAGAAGCAGGGGGTATGGATTATGAGGATGCGAAAAAAATCTGTTGTGTAGGCTAGTAATTTTCTGAGGCAAAGAGTTGTTTACATAGTTCTAATAACTAACTTTGGATGTTGGGATTGATAATCACTATATAATATCTTTATAATTTAGCTAGTTAATGCACCATCATATTATTTCCTTTTAATTTTTAAATTTTTTCCATGAAATGACATCTCTCATTATATACACATTTTTCAGGATGTAAACATACACAAAATTTCACTTTAATGACTAAATCTTCTGGCATCTAATCTCTCATTTTTCTTTTCCTTCATGACATTTCCTTTTTAATTTATTATTTTTATCTCCTTACTTGCTTGTTTCGTAGCTTCACACTTATTTCTGGCACCTTTTCTGATGGAAGCCATCAGAACTTTCATCATTATTACTTAACTAAGATTATTGCCTTGAATATCTAAGAAGTTTTTTTCATAGACTATCAATTATTTTAAATTCTTTTTTGCGGATATTTTCTTCTGTCTAGTTTTTAAAAAGCTAATTCATAAGGTAACTTACATTTCATTGGCCACAATTGAAAGAATACAATTTACACCTGGCTCTGAGAAAACTCATTTAGTGAGTCAGTATTATAAATAAACTGTGAATATCTTTCTATTGATTTTTCTATTTCCTGCCATATTGGCTATCATTTCTCATTCTCTGTAACTTTATACCTTTTTTATTTCTGCTCTAAATTAGACCACTTTCAAAATGATATAATTCAGACATATGAATTTACAAAAACACCAATGCAATGATGATTTCTAAATCAATTTTTCCAAATCTGATCTTACATCCATGATCCTCATTAAAATATCAAGATGTCTACCTAATATCTTAACTTGAATACCTACCAGTCATTTCACATTTAATCTGTAAATAACTGAATCCTTGATCTGACACCCCAATTTTTGTAACAACAGTATTCAAACCCCAGAAAAATAGTCATTCATATGTTTTTTATGCTAAAACATTTGAAGGAAAATTATCAGAATTTTTTCCTAGTCAAATTTACTCCATTAGGAAGTTCTAAAATATATCACTAAATGTATCATTTCCATTGCCAATCTTTGGAAAGTCAGTACATAAAGCGCAAAGGCATTTTACCTTCCTGAATGTAGTAAATCCCTGCTTAATGCATCTAAAGCACCTGCTAATCACAAGTTTTGAGGTTCAAACCCACTTTTCTCTCTCAGAAGAAAGTTGAGGATCTACTTCAGTGAATATGCTCGTCCTTGAGCATCCTCTGTAGTCGTTGTACTCTGAATCATTGAGTTGCTATGAGTAACAATAAACTACATGGCAACTGATTAAGGACCTCCTGCTGATTTGATGTGAAGAGAAAAAATAGCCACCAAATTCCTTGCCACAGATTCTTACCCAGATACCCTACCAATCAGGGGAGATCTGTTTCAAATGATTTTCAAGTCTGAATATTTTTATAGAAACAGACTTCTATATCTTTCCTGCAGAGTAATTGGTAGTGTTGCATAATCAACTTTTCTGTTACAAGCTAAGCACTTAACCACTGAGCTCCAAGTGACTTTCAAGGTATCAGTCTGGGAAACTCTCTGGGCAGTTCTACTCCATCATACAGTGTTTCTATGAGTAAGAATCAACCAAACAGCATATAAAAGACCCAATAAGAAGCTCTGGGCATTTAGAATATACAGACTTCACATTTAATATGTTATTCTCACATTGCACAGTTCCACAACATTAAGACAGACAAGTCTAGTGAGTTTTATTTCCTATTTGGTGATCTGTTGACGTGGTAGTTACATAATCTGGAATCAATTTGAGGATTGGGAGGGAAAGGGTGGAATGTAGCCTGTCAATCATTGTATAGGCAACGAGGCCTCTGTGTGGGCATGACCTTCCCCTGAAAATTTTGTGCAATCTGGTATTTCCATCTTGAAGGTGGGAACCAGTTTCTTCCTCTGCCACTTCCTTGGAGACTCTCTATTGCCAAGGCTCACTTCCTGTGAGATATCCCTGAGGGGAAGCCACATGGACCTACCCTGATGGAGCCAGAATCCTGGACCTGTAGAAGCCATGTGGAGACTGTCAGTGCTGACATGCTTACAGCGCCACCTGGACCTACAAGACTTTACACCCACTGGCCCGTGTTCTTCTTGCATTCAGCATCATTGCATGTGTTTCATGAGTCTGAAGAGGACTTTATAGATTGATATCAGATTATGGGCTAATATCAGACTCATGGACTTGATCTGACCTGGGCTGAGATGTTTTCTTAATGTACAGTTGCTCTTGTATATTCCATATTTGTCGGACCATAAGACACACTTTTCCCCCCGAAAAGTGGGGGGGGGGATGAGGGTGCATCTTATCATCCAAATGTGTGGTACCCGAACATTTCTTTATGATCCCATGTGCCCGCTTACAGGCAGCTGCTGTTTGTATGCTGTGGATTGGTGTGCTTTTGGGGGAAGTCCCACCTCCTTGAGTCTCAATGTCAGTTAGATCACACAATCAGCACAGCACACACCTCCCCTCATTTGTTAATGAAAGTGATGATGGTTCTTAACACCACTGTCAGTTTATGCTATTAAATTTTGCCATATTTTGCTTTATTTTAATAAATATTTTAGTACACTAGTACTATCTGGTTCAGAATATTTTTTCTTGTTCTCCAGCTCTAAAAAATGTGTGCATCTTATGGTCAGCTGTGTCTTATGGTCCAAAGACTATGACAAACTTCTTTCTTAAACACATATGAGTGTCTATGAATTTGTTTCTCTAGCCTACCCGGACTAACATAGTGGGTGATTTTTGTTGCTACATTATATTTCTTGTTTTAAACCTCTAATAAAGTTAATTATATTTATAACATTGTAGCATACTACTATTAAGATTCTTTGAAGGGGACTTGAAGATATTCATGGAAAATTGCAATGGAAAAAAATTCTATGAACTTTTCAATGTCCCATCAAATTACTATCATACTTACTTTTAATATCTTTCCCTATAACAATCTATCCATACTACCACTTCCCTACCCATTTAGGTAACTACTAATATGTGCTATTTTAGCATACTGCTCGCATTATTCCTATTACAACCACCTTCAAATATATAATACTTGGAGAATTTTTTTATTTTAAACAAATGGTATGTACAATTATATTATTTGAATTTTTAGTGAGTTCCTCAAGCAACTCAAATATAAATAATTTGTTAGTGTTGATGTTATGGATATTTTATCACACTCTGCTATCTATCTCTTTGCTTGCTGTTTGTATCTTTTGCTGAACAGAGATCTCAATTGTAATGTAGCTAAGTTCATCTTTTCCTCTATGACTTTTACTTGTACGGTCTTGTTACAAAATCATGCATCCACTTCTTCGTTCAGAGCACAAGTTCTTTAGCTCTATATTACATGCTCCTTGATATGCCGAGGAAACAGATCTTTGCTATTTATTTTCTCGCAACAGGATCACACAGTTTTTGGCAGTCTTTCCTGTGTCTTATTGATCCACAGACACCATAGAGACATCTTTAACACCCAACACACTCCAGCTCTTTCAAAGGTCTACTCAGAAATCTCTCATACAAGTGTCCTTCCCCATAAATATCCAATAGTTCACAGAAAAGACCCAGTCTCTTGAGGAAGACATTTATAATTTTCATTGACACTAGTCTTTTCAAGTTATTCATGCTGTTAAATTAAAGACCACGTCTCTCTTGCTGTGGTACAGTGTAACTTTACAGAAATTTGCCATTGTGTGTGCTATTGTTTCCTTCATAAGGCTCACCCAGAAAATACTTGTCCAATAACTGAGAGGCTTACACACAAAAATATGGATAGAGTTCTTACTTGAATGCACAACTGCCAAATGCTGTGATTTCTGAATCTCAAACAGTCTTTATTTTCTCTAAATTGGCCTGCTGAGAAATGAAACTATATATTGTATACTACGATCTCTTAACTTGAAAATACATAATTTAAGATTTTGCAACTACATTCCATAAAGTATGTTTGATGTTGCTGAAAAATAAGTATAATAATGGATGAAATATATACAAATCCACTTAATTAACATTCATCATGTGGCTGTTCTTGACAGCAAAAAGAGTATACCCATTAAATGCTGAAAAATTACCTTAAAGCACCTTTTTCTGTTGGACTTTCTCACTTCAGGATTTCATTTAAATCTCAATTAAAATAAACCACCCCTATTTAAAATCTGTTCCCCTACAGAAGAGATATGTTTCATCCAAGAGGCATAATGTAATAGAATAGGAATATTATATTAGATTTATGCTTTCTCAAAGCAAATTTATATCATTCAAGTGAGCAAAAGATCATGACTTTCAGTCATTCCTCCAGAATAACTATTAATTTTTAATACCCATTTAGAATACATTTTTCCATTATGTTTGCAAAACCTCTGATCTATTCAGATGTGTGTGTATCATTATTACTTCTATTTAAATTTTTTCTCCCTCTTTTTCCCTTCCCACCTTCCCAAGCTACTCATCTCTCTCTTTTTTCTCCAATTACCCACTTTGTATTTTTTGGCTTTTATTAGACATTGCCCATACCCGTAGACAGTGCCAACTGCACATGACTCAGCAGTTTATTCACCACAATTGACTTCACCATGATGCATCAGAAAGAGCAGTCAACAGCAGTACACACAAAATTATTTAAAAAAACAAACACAAAAAACTGATAATTACCAAAACTCAATAGGGTCCCTTGAGAAATGGGCCTGAAATTTCCAGAAATATGGTTTAGGAGAGTAGGGTTTAAGTGTGGCCAAGATTTGTGAAGACTACTCATGAGAATACTGGAGGATACTGAAAAACTGGAAACTCTATATCAAAATGCACAGTAGATGACGAAAACGAAAAGCAATAATCAGTGAGCTGGAAAAATTCATTCTGACTTTAACCAGCAAGAGAAACAATAGATAAATAAGCAAGAAAAGCATAAGAATCCAAAATAAATCTGCAAATGATATGGGACACTATCAGAAGACACGACCTATGTCTAATTGGATTCCTGGAGAAAGAAGAAACATACAAAGTAAAAAGAAACAGAAAGTGTATTAGAAAGCATGGAATAAAATTCCCCAACATCAAAAGACTAGAGGAAATAACTATTTATAAAGCTGAGAGTATTCCAGATAGGATATATCCACAAAGAAACATATATTGTAGTCAAGCACTCCAATTTAAAGTAAAAAGAGAATCCTGAGTGTAGCTGGCAGGCGTGGGCGGGGGTCACCATAAAGAATACAGAAAAGTTTAACCTTGGGTTATTCATTAGAAATTATGTAGTAAGAAGACAATGTAATGACATTTGTAAAATTCTGGTGGGGGGCTACTAACCAATAATACTATTAAATTCACTGCCATTGACTCTATAATACATCATGGCAACACTTTAGGGCAAGCTAGAACTGAATTTTAAAAGAGAAAGAGCATTTGCTATGTGTAATTATCCACATGGAATACATATAAATCTAGTTGACAATATCCGTGAGAATAGACAATGTAGAAGTTCACTATGAGCAGCTAAAGTGAGGCTTGGGGAAGACTGGAGCACATAATCAACTTCATCGATGTGAGTTAAAGTTGAAGCTGGCAAAAATTAAAACAAGTCCACTAGAGTCAAAATACAACTTTGAATTTATTCTGCTCGAATTTCAAGACCATCTCAAGAAGAGATTTGATACACTGAACACTAATGGCCAAAGAGAAAATCATATATAAAGAAAACAAAAAGTAATGAAAAGGACAGGAAATAAGCCAAAGTGGACATCTGAAAAGACACTGAAACTAATAGAGTTACTAACACAAATAGAAGAAAAGATAAAGTAAAAGTGCTGAAAAGAAAATCTAAAAGTGTCTATTGAAAAGATAGTCAACGGGCTCGTGGTCCTCCTCCCACCTTTCTTAACCTGGGAGTCGGGCCACGTGACTCTCCCACGGGCCATCAATCCTCCTCCCACCTTCCCTAGCGTGGGAGCCTGGCCACTTGAGTCTGGCACAGCCACGCGGTCCTCCTCCTGCCCTCCCTAGCTTGGGAGTTGGGCCTCTTGAGACGGGCACTGCCCCGTGGGCCTCCGCCTGCCTTTCCTGGCTTGGGAAAAGGACTGCGTGGATCGTGCACTGCCTCAAGGGTCGCCACCTGCTTTCTCCAGTGTGGGTTCTGTGCTATCTAGCTTTTCCTAATGCTGCACTAGGGCAGACAAAGGGAATCTGGGTGCATAAGCCACCGCAAGTTGGGAGCCTATTGTGGTCCTCGGAGTGTCTGTCACCCTGAACTTGGGTCTCTGGAAGCCTGTGTGCTCCTGCGCCTGTTCCCTGGATCTTGTGTGACCCAGAGTCTGTCCCCAAGAGCCTGTGTGTATAGTACTGTGTGGGGGAACAAGGGTATAGCTGGTTTTGTCCAGGATATTAGTTTAACTTATAGAACCTCGGCAGCAGGGATCCTGTGTTGTCTGTGTGTCTTGAAGTCTGTGTGTTGGGGAGTGTGTGCATCTGGGAGTCTGTGGGCCACAAAGTCTGTCACTAGGCATCTGTGTTCACCGACACTGTGTGGGAGCAAGAGGTCAGCTGGTCGACCCAGCGCCATAGTTGAACTCCTGCGGCCACTGGACAGGGAGCAGGGAGGCTGCTGTACTCCTCAGAGTAGAAGTGTAAGCACCCCCAAATCTGGGCCCCCAGGAATCTGTGGTCCCAAGAATCTGTCTCTAGGAGCCTGTGTGCACAGGAGTCTGTAGGGGAACAAGGGTACAGTTGGTTTGATCCAGGGCCTTAGTTTAACTCCTGTGGCCTTGACAGCTGGGAGTCTGAGTTGCCTGGGAGTCTGTGGACCTCAGAGTCTGCCCCCAGGAGTCTGTGTGCACAGAATCAGTGTGGGAATAAGAGGTCAGCTGGTTGGCTCAGTGCTTAAGCTGAATTGCCGCAACCTCAGCCCCAGAGGTGGGAGCCTGCTGCACTTAACAGTGTGGAAGTTGGTGGATGGGAGTATGTGTGTCTGGGAGTCTGCATGCCCAGAAATCTGTGCAATCGGGAATCTGCATGGAAACAAGGGGACAGCTGACTTTTATGTCAACACACTACCTGCCTACACAGCAACCGGACGAATCTCCACAGTAAAACACAGGCACCCTGTGAAAACACCAACACTAATCACTCTGAAAGTACACAAAGGCCTTTGGTATCCAAGGAACATGGCACCAACCTCTTCAAAAGGATCACGTAAACAACAGAATGCCACATAACCACTAATAAGTAAACAAGAAAGATAAACCATAAAAGCAGAACTCATTACACTCATAGAAGAATCTGATGTGGATCTGCCACAGAGACAAATTCTTAGAAGATTGATTAAAGAAAGAAAAGAGATGAAAGAAGCTACACAGAGAATGGTTGTAATGATAGAGGGGATGAAGGCCAAAATAGAAGGAATGGAGTCCACAATAGAGGGAACGAAGATCAAGTATCAGAGGGAAATACAGGAGTTAACAGGGGAAATAGCAGAAGCTGCGCACAGTGTTGCTGATCTCGCAAATAGAATGGATGAGGCTGAAACCCCTATCGGTGATATTCAAGACAATCAGGCTAACCTCAACAAATGTGAAAGACAATCAAACAAGATAATAAAAGAAACAGAGGAAAACCTGAGTTCAATGAACAATGTTATGAAAAGGAACAATATCTGAATCATTGGCCTACCAGAACAACACACAGTGAAGAAAGCAACAGCTAATTTAACAAGATAATTTCTGAAGGAAAATTTCCCCAACCTAATGAATGAGAACCAGTCTATCAGACAGGAGGCAGAGAGGACAGCTAGTAGACTAGACCCCAGGAAGAGCTCACCAAAGCATATAATAGTTAAACTATCCAACTGAGGAAAAAAGAAAATCCTGAGAGCAGCAAGAGAAAGGAGGATGGTCACATATAAGGGCTCTCAGGTAAGAGTATGTCCAGACCTATCAACAGAAACCATGAAGAGGAGAAGAGAGTGGACCAATATCTTGGAGAAGTTGAAGGAAATCAATGCCCCCCCCCCTAGATTTCTTTACCCTGCAAAACTATCAATCAAGATAGATGTGGAAATAAGGGTCTTACAAGATAATGAAAAATTTAAAGAACATGTTGTGAGACACCTAAACCTGAGGAAGATCATTGCCAACTCACTATGGCCATAAAACCAACACACACCAAGCACAAACAGGATAACATCCTATGCTCCAACCTCACCCAGGAGAACAGACTAGCCCCAATCACCGAGAACATACAGCCAAAGGAAGAAAACATAACTATAATGAAGCCCCCCATGAAAACACAACAGAGCTATGAAAATGGGGAGGAAGAAAACACACACACACACACACACACACACACACCAAAAAACACAAGAGGCCAGCAATGAACCCACAGATTGGGATAACTCTAAATGTAAATAGCCTGAACTCCATCATTAAAATAAAGAGGCTGGCTGACTGGCTTGGAAAACATAATGCATCAATCAATTGTCTGCAGGAAACTCGTCTTAAGCTCACAGACAAGAATAAACTAAGAATAAAAGACTGGAGGAGGATATATCAGGCTAATGGTGAATCAAAAAAAGCAAGGGTCACAGTCCTAATCTCAGATAAAACAGACCTCAAGTTTCAAGTCATAAAAAGAGACAAGGAGGAGCACTTTATAATGCTCAAGGGAGCACTTCAGCAGGAACCAGTGAGCATAATAAATATATACATGCCAAATGAGAGGCCCGCGAAATTTTTCAAACAGACTATTCAGAACACCGAAAAAGATGTTACTCTGGGTGCAACACAGTAATGGAAGAAGGATGAGTGGGTGGGTGGGGGATAAGGAGATAAAAGGGAGTTCAAAAGTGAAAGGATAACAGAGGGAACAGGGCACTAACCCACCCAGTGGGGAGTACTGGTCTTTTCTCCACAGAAACCAGAATAGGCAAGCATTTCCTACCACGAAGCACCCAACCATGAGGACAGCGTGGACGCATGAAAGGATGCGATAAAATAGAGAGCTACAGAGCCAGACGCAACCAGAGTCAGATGGTCCCCATCCCTAGAAGTGGGCGTGGCAGAGAACAGATTGGGGGAGGGGCCAGCATCCCACACTCACAGGGACAAAGACAAGAAGGGAGGAAGAGGAGGAGAGCTGGTCCAGTAACCACGCCGACACATGACACTAAGAGGAACACATCCCTCTGGAGACCCAATACGCCAGAGAAAGGACTGGGCAAACAACAACAGGATGGGGCACGCTGGCTCCCTTCTGAAGCAGACAGTAACACAGGACACTTGGCGAATCACATGGTGGGGAAGCATTGCAGATTGACCTCCCCCCCCAAAAAAAAAGAAAATGAACCGAATCAAAAAGGGAGTGCTCCTGGTCAGAAAGAAGTCAGGAGTAAGGAATGACAGGTCTGATGATTCCTGGAGGACAGGAGAGAGGGGAGGATAAGGGGGCATGGACAAACACATGGCCAGGAGTTGGTGGTGGAGGGAGCAACAAGTGGTTTGAAATTAATGGAGGGTGTGGGAGGCCTGGTCGGGATGAAGCAAGGACAATGAATCTGTGAGGAAACACTGCAACGCCAATGAAGTTGGAACATTATGGTGAGACAGGAGGGAGATGGAAGGAAATAGAGGAAAGAGCGAGAAGGCAAAGGGGACTTGCAGAGCTCTAAACATATGTATGTTTATACATAGATACGATTATCTATTATAAGGAGGGAATAAATTTAAGAACATATCTACAGGTCAAATACTATGGTAGCGGGTGGACCTTGGGCCCTCACCCAGGTACTCCCTCAATGCAAGAACACTTTGTTCTATGAATCTGGTGCTCCATGAGTCTCACTGTTCCAACATGATCAAAGAAGTAAAATGGGTGCGTAAGCAATTGTGGTGAAGAAAACTGCTGGTGCCCAGCTATCAAAGGATATATCATCTGGGGTGTTAAAAGCTTGAAGATAAACAATAGACCATTTTACCTGAGAAGAGACCACACCCACACAGAGGAAGTACAACAGCCAGCATGGCCACACTGTGGTGAAATGTCTAGGCAATAGTCATCAAATGGGGGGTGGGGTGGAACACACTTATCACTGTGTGCACACATCCCCAAGGGGCCCACTGAGGACATGTGGGAGCATGAGCAAGAGTGGAGAAGAAAGCTGATGGTGCCCAGCTATCAAAAGATATAGCATCTGGGGTCTTAAAGGCTTGAGCATAAATGAGCAACCATCCAGCTCAGGAGCAACAAAAGAAGCTCACTTGCATGTGGGATCATGAGGTGCTGAAAAAAATCAGGTATCAGGCATCAAAGAACAAAAATCAAAATCAATGGTCCAATTGACTCCTGATATCGCTGAAGACAAATGGATACATAGGCAGAGTAGAAGAAATGACGGTGCCCAGCTACTGAATGATTGAATGTGTGGAGTCTCAAAGACTTGAAGATAAATAAGTCGCCATTAAGCACAGAAACAACAAAGCCCACATGGAAGAAGCACACCAGCATGTGTGATCTAGGGAGCAGGTATCGAGCATCAAAGAAGAAGAATCACATCATCACGAATGAAGGGCAGAGCAGGGTGGCGACCTTAGAACAACTGGTGGGTAATTAGTCACCCCTTTACAGGGGAGTCATGGGGAGGAGAGAGACCAGTCAAGGTGTAGCCGGGCAGCGATGATGCATACAAGTTTCCTCTAGTTCCTGAAGCCTTCCTCCCCGCAATCATCATGGTCCCAACTCTACCTTACAAATCCAGATGGACTGGAGAAGATACCCTAGTAGAGAGGGGGGCTGGAGATATGGGGAAACCAAGATGCATGAGCCCCTTAGGGCCAGTGGTTAGATTGGAGCTGGTGGAAGGGTAGAGAGAAGGTGGGGTAGAGAGACGGAACTAACTGCAAGGATCTACACAGAAGCTCCTATTGGAAGAACGGGCATCAAAGGAGTGGGTTGGGGGAGAAGTCGGGCAGTGTAAGATATGACAGAACAATAATAATTTATAAAGTTTTGAAGAATGATGGGGAAGGGAGAGCAGGGGAAGATGGGAAGGGATGGAAAAGCCGATACCAAGGGTTCAAGGGAAAAGGCAGATGATTGGAGAACATTAACAGCAGCAGACATGTGAAAGTGCTTGGCACGGTATGTTTATTTATGTATTGTGAAAAACGATGTACGAACCCACAATAAAATGATTTAAATAATAAAAATTAATATAACAACAACACAGAGATTTGTTGAGAAGTAAACATGATCTGGTCTGAAAAGACTTCCAAATACAGAGAGTGAAAATGGCCTCCCCAGCAGGCAGTGAGGGGAAAAACAAACATGTAGTTCATTAACAGAAAACCCCAAACTTATAAATTCATATTCATCTAAAAGATAGGTGGGATATCTAAAAGAGAAGACTTAGTTGTGACATGTGGAGACTTATATATACACAGGCTTATTTGGCTGATTAAAATGTTTAGAGAATAATGATGGCAGCAGTCATGTGAAGGCACTTGGCCTGGCATATGTATATATAGATTGTGATATGCAATGTTTGAGCCCCCAATAAAATGATTAAAAATTAAAAAAAATAATAGATTGTAAAATATTATAATGAAATTTGGAAGGCTATATAATGAGAAAACCAAGAAAAGAACAGTATGTTCATAATTGAAAAATTGAAATAGAAAAAACAGACGAAATTTTCAAACCTTGAGCTGTTATATTGAAAGATTTTATGGAAAAATATTGAATGATGCAAAAAACAAAGATAGAAAGAATACACAGTCTGTATATCAAAAAGAACTTGTTGACATTTAAGCATTTCAAGAAGCAATGTATGATCAAAATTCAGTGGTGCTTGAAAAGGAAGTTTAAGATGCACTGAAAGCATTAGGTCAAAACAAGACTTCAGCAAGTGATGTATTAAAAGTTGAAATGTTTGAACAAGCTGATGAATCAGTGAAAGCACTCACTGATCTATGCATGAAACTTTAGAAGCTAGCTTTTGGCTAATTTACTGGAGAAAATTCAAACATTTGCCTAGACCAAAGAAAAGAGTCCCAACACAGTGCTCAAATTATAGAAAAATATAACTGATATCACATGCAAGTATAATGTTGCTGAAGGTTAATATGTGGGATTGTTATAATAACAATAATATCAATAGTTGCGGCAGTACATTGAAAGGGAGATGCCAACAGTCCAGGTCATATTTTCAAGTAGATGGTGAACAAAGGATATCATTTCTGAAATCAGATAGATCTTGGTTGAGAGAACAGAATACCAGTAGGATGTTTACATGTGTTTTATTGACGATGCAAAGGCATTTTACTGTGTGCATCATAACACATTATGGATAACCTTGGGCAGAATAGGAAGCACAGAGCAATTAATTGAGTTCATTCAGAACCTATGCATGAATCCTATGCAATTTTCAAACAGAAAAGGAGACACTGCATGTTTTAATATCAGAAAATGTGTGTGTCATGATTGTATGCTCTCAACATAGCTATTCAATCTTTATGTTGGGCAAGTAATCAGAGAGACTGAATTATTCGAAGAAGAATTCAGCATCAGCATTGGAGGAAGGCTTATTAACAGCTTGTCATGTACAAATGACAAAACCATGCCTGTTGAAAGTTAGGACTACTTGAAGCATTTGCTGACAAAGATCAATGGATGTGGCCTTCAGTGTGGATTATAACTCAAAATAAAGATAACTCGCATCCTCACAAATGGACATCATGATAAATGTAGAAAAATTACTGTTGAAGTTTTTATCTCGCTTGGACACACAACCAGTCCTTATGGGAAGCAGCAATGAATAGATCAAAGAATGTATTGCACTGGCACAAGACTTCTCTTGAGTATTGAAAAGCAGGAAGATTTCGTCATGCAATTTTCAATTGTCTAATATACATGTGAAAGCTGCACACTAAATATGAAGGCCAAAGGAGAGTCCATGTATTTGATTATGATGCTGGGGAAGAGCATTGAAGGTATCATTGACTGCCAAAAGAACAAACAAATTCTATAATAAAACAAGTGCAGCTCCTCAGAAACAAACATGGAAAATGTTTTTCTCATGTACTTTGGGCATGTTATCAGGAGTGATCCGGGCATAGAAAAGGACAAAAGGCTTAGTAAATCCGAGGAGTAGAGAATGAAGAAGGACCTCCAGAATATGGATGGATGCAGTGGCTGCTTTAAAGGTCAGAAGCAGAAACATCACGGTAAAGACGATAGAGGACTGAACAGTGTCTGTTCTGTTGTACTAGAGGGTTCTATGAATTGAAACTGACCTGATGGCATCTAACCACAGCAGTCATCATGTGTTTTTATACAATAGTCTTATTTTATATGTATTATACATTAGCTATATCTATAAGCTATCATATATTTATATATGTCAAAATTTAATATCTACAACCTTTATTTACACCTATGTATGTGTGGGCTTCAAAAATTCCCTGAAAAATTAAATTGATAAAAAGTTTCTCTTATACATAACAAAAGAAATTAAATGGAAAAACAATGGAATCTTTCCAAAAACTTGGAACACATTTTACTATGGATATTATCCCTCACATTTAGTAATACAAATATCATTTTATCTCTGATCCTGCCATCATTTCCAAAATAGTAATTCAAGCTTTGTCTGGCTTTAAGTAGTACAGTAATATGATAAATATCAACTTAGGAACTTGTTTGGTTATCATCATATTGTTATTTTCCCTTTCCCTATCTGCCATTTCATGCTTTCCAAGAAATTCAGGCATATTCAACATAATTTATGGAATTTTTGTTGAAAATTCAATTCCATATTTGTAGTTTTCCAATTATTATTCAGAGACTTGAACAATTTTAATAGCATAAAGTATATCAGATTGAGAATACAGAAATTAAAAATATATAGTCAGAGTAATTAGTGTGATACAGAGGTTAATAATAGAATAAACTTGTACACTGTACACATGATACTTGAATATACTGGACACTAAAGCAGTATGTCTTAAGTTAGCAGCCATGTTCCCGCTTTAGAAACGAATGTCTTTTCTCATTATGGGTTACACATTCTTGTGAGCTATGGTTAGAGGAACAACTTTGGTGAGAGTTCCCCTCCAGCATCCTGAAAGGAACTATGCAGAATGCATCTATGAAAAATGCTTAACAGGAACCTATACCATGTTTCTCAATACAGTAAGTAGGCAATTTTTAGGAAAGTTCTAGATAGCGTCTAAAGGCTATGCAAGGAGCTCTGAGTGTGCAGTGAGTTACGCAATGAGCTGCGAACCAAAATTCAGAAGTCAGAATGCACTTGCCCTCCTGGCAGCAAGGTGTGGCTTTCTGCTTGTATAAAGCTTCACAGCCTCAGAACCTCCCAGGGACACGTTTAATCTGCTCTATAGGATCATCAGAAGTCCAAATGCATTTGGTGGAAGCGAGTTTGCTTTGGCTTCTCGATAAGAGGTGGTAGAAGTCAATGCAAATCTATGCCAGACTGAGTTAATTCTACAAGTAAATTCACATACATTGAAACAAATGCAGAACGAGGCAATTATGAGTGACAAAACTCCCCAAACAAACTCAGCTACCATTGAGTTAATTCCTACTCACAACTACCCCATAGAACAGAGAAGAGCTGCCATTTTGAGTTTCCAAGACTTGAAATCTTTGTAGAATAGATATCCTCATCTTTCCCTCTCTTAACTGTTGCTCTGCAGAAGTTTCTCTTAGCAGTTCTCTGTAAATCCACTGCATCACCATGGCTCTACTAATGACAAACAAGGAGATTGATTATTTTCAATATATGCCATTTAAAATTATAGGTGAAACAAGAAGGGTCTATGTGAACGGAAAATGCACAACAGGGCATTATTCTTATATTTCCTCTTTCTCTACGTGGCATTTCATGCTTTCAATTGCTTTCCAAGAAATTCAGACATGTGCAACAGAATTTATGGAACTTTCGTTGAAAATACAATTTACAATTACTGATTAAATGCCACAGAATCAGTAGAGATCCTTTCCATTTCTCTAACTACTAAATAAAAACCACTTTTTGTAGTAGATAAAAATCGTATCAAAAATACTTATCAAAGTACTCTGAATTTTAATTATTGGAAAGCTTGCCACTGTGTTCTCCTGTGGTTTAGTGAAACAATATAATTTGAGCATAATGTACTTACTAAAGTCGTCGATATATCATAACATCATCTTCTCCTACTAGTTACTGGAAGGAATTTAAATTCAGGGTGAAAGCATATAATTTACTTTTCATGTTCCAAACGTTTATGTATGGCCATGCAGGAAAGATACTTTCAAGAGACTTAAAAGCTATGCATTAATTCATTTTTTACACTTTTCTTGTCCCCCAACTAAAATTAAGGTTGTGAAAAGCAGTATTATATAATGCATGCATCTGAATTAAGATTAGATATAAAGTTGCAACTAAAATAGAGATGTGGACTTTGAATCCATGGAATTAATATTGCATTTCATAGAGTACTTTACAGAACAATACACTGCATTATTTGTTGACGTTATGAACCTGTATGAAGACAAAGGGAGAGGCCAATCTATCAGTCATAGCCTGGTGTTCTTTAGGAGTGTGTCCTTTGTATGACAGATACTGTGGAGAACGGATCTTCCTCTTGCCCTTTTCCTCCAGTTTCACTAGGTTCAGTGTCTTCTGTTTATCTGGGTTCAATGGGTCTGCTGGGAGTTGTCAGCCCCTTACCGTGCTCCTTTGGACCTTGGATCCTCGTGATCCTATGCCCAAATGCCTATGATCTTGCAGATTCCTACTTTGTTTTCCTGCTTCAAGGCAATGAGTCTGGTTAAAAAGTTGTATTAAAACGCAACTTTATTCGTGACCAAGAACAATTCCTAATAGAGTGGAAGGGATGTTGATGGGGCCATTGTATGCCTTCATGGCTATTCTTAGTGAATGACAGCAAAAGCAGATACAAAACGATGCCCGGTTCTGCACCATCCTCACAATTATTTTGTTGGAGCCCATTGTAGTAATCGTCATACAAATCCACCCCATTGAACACATTCTTTTTCTTTTTAATAAATGCTTCTTACTTTTCCTCTTTTTCTTAGTACTTTCTAGTGTGAATTAGGTGGGAGCTTACATATCGGATCATTGCTTTTGCATTCGACATGTTTAATAACATAGCAAACCTCCCACTATCTTGCTGTGCCATCCCTTTTTCCTTCTCATGGTCTATTACCTTCCTCTTCAGAGTTTAATCCTGGTCACCCTCCAGCCTATTGATTTCCCTTCTTTTCCCATTGCGTCCCACACCTCATAATCAGTTAAGTTTATTTTTGGTATGAAAATCTTTTTCTTGAATTTTTTCATAACAGTGGTTTCATATAATATTTGTCATTTTCTGTTTGAAACTTCACTCAGCAAAATGTCCTCTATGCTCACTCATATCACGAGGGACTTCACAGTTTCATCAGTGTGTTAATCCAGGTAGACTAGAGAAATATATTCACAATTATGTATATGTGTATAATAAAAAGGTTTATATACAAGAACAATTGAACATTGAGGAAATATCCCAGACCAGTCCATTCCAAGGTCATAAGTCTGATATTAGCCCCTATGTCTGATACCAATCTATAAAGTCCTCTTCAAACACATGCACATGCAATGACACCAGGACAATCACAGGCCAGTGAGTGCAGTCTTGTGTAACCAGTGGAGGTAGAAGCATCTCAGCGCTGGTAAGTATTTCTCTCTGGCTTCTCAAGCACTCAGTGCTGGCAGGAGTCTCCACGTGGCTTTTCTGGCTTCAGAGGTCTGGTTCCATCAGGGTAAACCCATGTGACCTCTCCTCTGGGATGTCTCACAGGGAGTCAGCCTTGTGTCTTGTCAGTAGAGCATCTCCAAGGGACTTAGCCATAAGTCTGTCACCTCCAAGAGAGAAATACGGCCAGATTTCCCAGAAATCTCAGGAGAAAGTCATGCCCACAGAGAGGTTTCATTGACTCGCTCCAGATTTACAGACTAGACTTCACCCCCACACTCCCAGTCCTCATATTGACACCAGATTACTGAATATCACAACGAGTACTCTGTAACAAAGCTTAGCATTCAATTATGTATATGCAACCAAAGTTCACGTACCTATTATTCATCCTCTTGTTATTGTGAGTAACGTGGCAATTTTCATGGGCTTTGTAGTATCTGTTTCTCCTATGTTCTTTATTCCTAGAGTATATACAAAGTAGTTCTTTTGCTGGGTAATATGGATTTTCCATTTGCAATATTTTGAGGAAGTGCCATGTCACCTTCCACAGTAATTGTACTGTTTTATAGTCTTGCCATGTATGAGAATTCTAGTCTCTCTGCACCTTCTTTATCATTTGCTGTTCTCTGCTCTTTTAAATCTTGTTATCAATGCTAGTGTGGGTTGATATTATTTTTTGATTTGCATTTAATGAATGTCTAGTGGTTGTGAACATTTTTAGAATGTTTACTGGCTGGCTGAAAGTCCCTTTGCTCATGTTTTCTTCCCATTTATGATTGTGCTATTCTTCTTGCTGAAGTGCTCATATTTTCTATAGAATTTAGAGATTAGCCTCTTGTTTGATATGTCATTGCCATTGTCACACCAGTGTATGGGTTTTCTTTTTTACTATTTAGGAAAAATCTTTTGAGGCATATATGCTTCTTTTGTTTAGGAGGTACCAGTCTTCTCTGTCTTCTGCTGTGTATGTGATTTTCATTATGTTTGATAGGGTGTTTATGCCATATATTAAGACCCTTAAATGTGTTCCTATTTCCCCCTAATTATCTTTGTAGTTCTAAGATTTGCATTTAAGCCTTTACTCCATCTTGTGTATGTTTTATTATTTGAGTGGAGGATAGGTCCTGATTAAATGGTCTGCAAATAGGAATCAAGTTTTCCAAGTAAAATTTGCTAAAGAGACTATCTCTTAATGGATTTTGGTCCTTTGTCAAGATTTTTTTGCCATAAGTAGATGGATTTGTTTCTCTATTCTGTTCCATTTGTCTATGCATCACACATTGTATCTGTACCAGGTTTCTTTGACTATAATAGCTGCGTATAGTAGGCTTTGCATTAAGGATATGAGAAGTCTCCTGCATTATTTTCTTCTTAAGTAGTGCTTTGTTCATTCTGGTTCATCTTTCTGTGCCCAGAAAAATGGTGATTTTTTCAATCTTAAAAGAATGGTTATCAAATCTGGATAGAAATTACATTACATTTGTAGATTACCTTGGATAGTATTTGTATTTTCACAATATTAAACTTTCCTATCCAAGAACATAGAATAGTCTTCCATTTTTACAGTTCTCTTTTCTTTGTTTTGTTTTGCTTCTTGTAGTAGTGTTCTATAGTTTCCTTTGTTCAAGTCTTTTGTTTCTCTGGTTAGATTTATTCCTAATGATTGCATCTTTTAGGTGGAGATTGTGATGATTATTTATTTCCTTTTCAACATTTTTAGTAGGTATGCAGAATACTGGGATTGTTAGTTGGTCTTATACTTCTCCATGTTGGGGTAAAAAACTTTGGAGTTTCTATTTATGAAATCATATGACGTACAATTAGAGATTTGCTTCTTCTTTGTCAATTTGAACACCTTTGAATTGTTGTTGTAGTCTAATATTGTTGTTCCTAAGTGTCTTTGAGTCAGTTCCCACTAATGAAAACTCTATGTATAACATAATGCAACAACATTCTCACAATTGTTCATATGCTTGTGCACATTGTTGCAGTCACTATAGCTTCAACTTGTTGAATATCTTCCTCTTCCTCTTTTTTCTATGCTTCTGCTTTAGCAGGCATTAAGACCTTTTCTAGGGACAGATCTGTTCTGATAATACGCCCAAAGTATGTGAAGCATAATCTTTTCATCCTCACTTCTAAGGAGCATTCTGACCATACTTGTTCCATAATAGATTTGTTTGTTACTTTGGCAGTCTACAATTCTTTCAATATTCTTTGCCAGAACCATGAGACCAATGCCCTACTTCTTTATTCTTCTTAATAATTGCCCAATTTTCACATGCATAAGAGATGATTTAAAAATACCATGGCTTGGATCAGGCACACCTTATTCCTCAAAGTAACATCCTTGCTTTTCAAATATTTACAGGTTTTCATGCAGCATATTTACCCAATTAAATAAGCCATTTGGTTCCTCGACTGCAGTTCCATGAATATCGATTGCTCTAATAGCTCTAGAAAATCTTGCAATACAACATTGAATAAAAGAGGTAACAGAAGACACCTTTGACTTGCTTCCATTTGCAAGAGAAATGTTTTCAGCTTCTCCATATTAAGAAAGACATTTACCCGTTATTTCTTTTTTTATCTTTTTGCCCTTTATTTCATACATATTCCCTATATTATGTTGAGGAAAGGGTGTTGGAAATTTGTAAAAATCCTTTTATGTATTGATTGATATAATTAAGTAGATTTCTGTTCTCTGTTTTAATTTGCAAACTTTATATAGCTTTATGTATGCATGTATTTTTGAACATTTTGAAAGATTTTACAGCTCTTGTAACAATCCACACATCAATTGTATCTATCGCATTTGCACATATGTTGCCATCATTATTTTTTGACATTTACTTTCTATCAAGCCCTGGTGTCAGGTGTTTTCCCCCTTCCTCCTCCTCCCTTCCCACCCTCATGGCCCCTTGATAAGTTATTATTAATTTCATACTTATACTGACTGCTGTCTCCCTTGCCCTACGATTTCTGTTGTTTGTCCCCATGTGTGTGTGTGTGTGTGTGTGTGTGTGTGTGTGCGTGTGCAAGTGCGGTTATGTGTCCATCATCTCAGAAGGTTCCTCCTTCCTGTCTTCTTATCCTCAACTTCCCCTTACCCTCCTGGTATCACTATTCTCACTCTTGTTCCTGAACTTTGCATGTAGTGTCCACTTATCTCTTATTTATATCCATGCAGATGCTTCAGTCTAGTTCACAGTGAAAGGCAGTACTAGCATCATGATAATGGGGGTTGAGGAAACCTCAAGGAATCAGAAGACTACTGTGTGTTCCATTAGTGCTTTAATGCACCCTGATTCATTCATCCCTTCCATGTTACCCCTTGGTAAGGGGATGTTTCATTGTCTACAGATGGGCTTGGGGTCTCTGCTCAGAGTCCCCTACTTCATTCTCAAAAATACAATTTTTCTGTCTGTTTGTTTGTTTGGGGTCTTCAGATACCTGTTACCTGGTCCTGGAGACACCTCATGATTGCTCTGACTGGTGTGCTTCTTTCATGTGGGTTTGTTGTTTCTCTGTTAGATGGCCACTTGTTTAACTTCAAGATTTTAAGACCCCAGATGCTATAGCTTTTGATAGCCAGGCACCATCAGCTTTCTTCAACACATGAGATATCACCTAACATCCTTGAGGATAGCACCCCCAAATATCGGAGAGCTACTTTATGACTCAGTGATTCCCTCACTGGGCATATATACAGATGATGTAAGAACTAAATCACTACTAGTCTTCTGCACTCCGTTATTTATTAAGACACAATACACAATCACAAAGAATTGGAAACAATTTAAATTTCCAATGATAAATGAGTGGATTAGTAATCTCTGGCCCTAATACACAATGGAGTATTACACAACACTAAAAAGACATGTTGTCCCCTCACTGGAGCATACCATGATAGAGGACAATACTGGGGACACACAGCAGGAAATTAGTGGAGTCTGAAGCCCTCTGCAGTGGGGTGAACAAAAAAAAGGGAACATGACAAAACAGCAACAGGACAAAGGAAAGATACAAAACCCCTGAAGAGTCCTCCAAATAGCCTTCAGACTAAGAGGGCTAGCTCTTGGAATTCTCCCGGGAACAGTGGCAAGATAGTCATAAAAGTCAGTAGACAGACTTGGATTTATGAATTTTTTTGTTTTTTCAATTTTTTGTTCTCTGTTGTTGGGTTCCCTACTTATATAAGAGAGGCATTGTAAAAAAGAGAGAGAGAGAGAGAGAGGCATTGTATGCAACTCAAGGAGAAAGCAATGGGACCAACGATAGTGGAGGGACTGGGGGAGAAGGACATGGGGGAAGTGAGTGGTTAGTGAACCGTAGAAAGGGAATTAAAATCAGCAAGGAGGAGGTAGAGATTCTGGGGTTGTTGGAGCAATAGCAATCTAGGTGAGAGAAAGTATTTAGAGGCAGAAGAAGTAGGGCAAGTTTGATTTTTCTGTTGTTGATTCTCAATTTTATAATGTTGTGATCTTAAAAAGTTATTTTAAATATCTTTTTAAATCATTTTATTGGGAGTTCATCCATCATTTCTCATAATGCATAAGTACATATATTGTGCCAGACTTCCTCACATGCCTGTAGCTGTCATCGCTCTCTGAACCTCCACCTTTCCATCCCAGCCTCTGACATCAGCCTCCCATCCCTTCCCCTCCATCCTTGTTCCCCACTCCCTCACCAACTTTCAATACTCCATAAATTATTGCTTTGTCATAACTTACACTGCTCGATGTCTCCCCTCGCCTTCTCCCCCAGTATCTGTCCCCTCGGTAGGAGGTTATGTGTAGATCCCTGAAGTTGGCTCCCCCTCTCCACCCCACCTTCCCTCCATCCATCCATCAGCTTCATTCCCACTACTGGTCCCACGGGGTTCACCCGTCCTGGGTTCCCCACATTTCCATTTCTCATCTCCACAGTAGTGTAGAACTGGGACCGTGACAGTTGGAGGGAGGAAGCCTTCGGGAACTAGAGGAAAGTTGTATGCTTCATTGCCACCTCATTGAGCCTCACTAGCCTGTCTCCTCCCCACGACTCTCCTCTATGAGAGTGTCCAATTACCCACAGGTAGGCCTTGGGACCCCACTCCGCTCTCCCCCCAATCATAGTGACATGGTTCTTGTTCTTTGATGTTTGATATCTGCTCCCTTAAGCGCGCGCCCCCCCCCCCAGGTGATCACACATGCTAGCGTTTTTCTTCCACGTGGGCTTTGCTGCTTCTGAGCTAGATGCCCATCCATTCACCCTCAAGCCTTTGTGATCCCAGGTGCTTTATCATTTGGTAATTGGGTGCCATCAGATTTCTCCTCGCTGTCTGCGTCTGCTCCCGTCTGCCTTCTATGACCTTGTGGTTGTATTGAAGCCTCCACTTACTGTAGTATTGTCTTTTTCTCTTTTCAATTTAGCAAGAGTTCCACTAGTGTGTTTTAAGACTACATATTGAAAAAACAAGACTACATATTGGACACTTAGATCCTTATTATAGTTATATCTTCTTGTTCAAATGTACTTTGATCATTATTTAATGTCCTTCTTAATCACTCATGGTGGATTTTTTTTCTTGAAGTCTATTTCTTCTGAGATTAGTGTTGTCACTATCACTTTAATTGCCATAAACTAGGTATATTCTACATTTTTGATTTATAGTCTATTTGAATTTATGTCTAAGTTGTGCAACATTAGGAAGAATATTAATGGAGCCGATTTTTTATACAACCCCCTCCTCTGTCTCAAAACTGGTGTGTTTCAACAACTTAAATTGGGTGTTGTTATGGATTGGTATGACTGCATTGTTGCCATTTTGCTTTCTTTTTGTGTGTGGCGTTTTTATTTCCTTGTTTCTCATTATTTCTTATGCTGAAGTTATTTTTGAGGGTTTTCGTGTCCATTATATAATCTGCTATTTTACTATTCACGAACTCTTTGTGATTTTAACCTTTCTTAATTTAACATAGTTTGTTCATTTTCTCTGAGGCTACCTTATTGTTTACTACTATCTTACCAAGTTTAAAGCATTGTAATAGCACTTGAAAATTATTTGACCTCCTTTTTGCTAAAATGTGTAAATAAAATAATAGACACTCTCTTGTTTGTTATTTATCTTAATTGAGAATTGATATACCAGACTTCTATCCTCTTTTAAATTTATTATATCTAAATACTACCATAATTGAGTTAGTTTCTGGATGATGTAGTCTTGTATGTGGGTCCTAGGTTTATTTTTGCTTTTGCTGATTATCTAAATAGTTCCTTTTAGTAGCTTTTGTCAATTTGACTACTTTTATAGAAATTCCTTCTATCTACTGATCTGCAAGTGATCTTCTTTCTCCTTCACATTTGAGGGACAACTTTGCTGAACATAAGTTTGCAGGTTTGCTTTTTTCTTCCTATAAAGAATTTTATATATGCCATTAAATTGCCTCTGGCCTGCACTATTCTTTTGAAAAAATATTCAAGGCTCATTTTCATTGGGTAAATTTTTATTCTAGGTAAACTTGTTTTTCCTAAACTTCTCTCTGGATTCTTCACTTTTTTTGCTTTTTGAAAGTTTGATTATGATATGTTGTGATCATTTTCTTTTTGGTGTTTATTTGATGTGAAATAAATTTCAAATTCTTTCAAATTCTTGTATGATTAGTTTTATGCCCTAGTTTTTTTAGTTTTTTTAGTTTCATGATGGTCATGGCACTTTTTAGCAACAACATTTAAATTATTTTCTCCTTTGCGGGGTTGTTGCTGTTTGTTCCTTTGTATTACAGGAAAGAGTCCCACAATTGATATTTTTATTTTTCTTCTTATAGATAGTTTTTTTATACTGTGGTATTGAGTGAGTGATTGTTATCCCAAATTCTTCATATTTTGAAATATTTTTCCAGTGGCTTTTCTGATTCTCATTCGATGAAAGCACCTAAAAATACTTTTTTCTATGTTCATTTTCTGGTAATTTTAATATTTTATCTTCCTCAGAAAAGCCATTTGGTTCTATATATTAGTCACTTGTTTACAATATTCTGCCTTGTTTATTTTTTAAGCTGTAATTGCCTTTTGATTCTAAAGCATTGTAGTTTTTAAAAATAATTTAGTTTCAAGATTTCATGTATATTTATTTTTCAGTTGCTTCCGACGTTTGTAGTGTTCCCTGTCCACTCAATGTAGATGCTAGAGGTATTGAAAGAGCTGGCTCATTTTTTCAAAACTTCAACAGAAGTAAACAAAAAACGATAAGGATCCAAGGCAGTAGAAGTAGCATGTAAGGGGGTGATGATGTCAACAGGTGTGCAAATGTGGTCAGCATACAATTGACATATGTGTGGATCGTGATGGGAATTGTATGTTTCCAAGTAAAATGATTTTTAAAAAAGGAGGGGCAAGGAGGAGCTTATACAAAGGACTCAGTAGAAAATATTTGGATAAGAATATGACAATATGTGTACAAATATGCTTGAAACAAATGATGCATTGAATGCTATAAGAACCCCCAATAATATTATTGAAAAAAAGGTAGCATGCAAATAAAAATAAATTTAAAAATCTAAACCAATAATACTACCCCATATGGCGCCAACTCATAATGATGATTGGATAGGGTCGAACTTCCTCTTGGAGTTTCCCAGACTGTAACTTTTTAAACAGTGCTATATTTGGGGCTAAGCTGAAGAAATGGTCACCCAATAGCTACCCAAAGTTTCAAGACATTTAAGGGAATTGAGCGTGAAAACACCATTTGTGCTGACCTGCAGTTGTTTTTGTTTTTGCATTAATTGAACAACCTAAAAGGAAGAATCAAGAGAAAGAAAAATAAAAAATAAACATTAAAAATTATCATAATTAACCAACCAATCATTGGAAAAAGAAGAAAAGCAAGACACCTGTAAAGGCCCCTAGATGAGCCCTTCTAAACAATAAAAAAGGGAATAAAGGGCTCACCTGGGCCCCTCATGCTCCAGGTGTACTAACCATCAGTGTACTGACATCAAGGCAGAGTGCCAAAGCAAATCCTCCTAATGGTACAAATAAATTATAATAAATATAGCATTCTTTAAAACATATGTGTGTTTAAATAATTCAAGGTGTTTTTCAGGTTCTGAGACTTTTAAAACAATGTTTTTTAATTGCTCCAAATCCCTGACCGAGGATAAATATTCTTTCATTAGTTTTCCTTGTTTTTTCTCTAACATTACAATTATAAGTCTTACAAAATATGCAGATTAATTTGCACTCAGATCAAACAGAGCAGACATCATTTAGACTTCTCTGTTTGTCCAAATTTCTTGTAAACAGTTTCAGGAATTCTTAAGATTGCTCTCTCTATCTCCCTCTTTCTCATTAAAGGTTAAAGGTGTGTGTGTGTGTGTGTGTGTGTGTGTGTGTGTGTGTGTGTGTGTGTGTTTGTATGCTGTTTTGAGATGAATGATCCCACATCTCGCTTATGCAGAAAGTCTCTGGAGCAAGCGTGGAAGGCAAATGATGTGATCACGTGGAGTTTCTGGAGTGGAGACAGAGGAAGGGCAGCATGATAGGTGGTGGCGGTGGCAGGAAGAGTCCAAGCACCTGCCCTTCGCTGCCGCTGCCGTTGGCCTCTCCTAATGATGGGCAGTCACGAGTCCGCAGATCTGGGAAAAATTCGAACTGGCCTCAGGGACAATAGAGTCCAACAGCACACGTGAGAAAAAGGGGTTGATTCTCAGTCTAAAGCCTAGGAAAGTACATACACTCATATATCTGGAATTTTTGCAGTAATGCTAACATCTCTAGATTTGGATTTCCGCCCTTATCTATCTATATATTTTTGCTGCCTTCTAGTTTTCTTCTATTATATAGGCATGTTTAAACTTTTAATCCTTTTTAAAATTCTGTAAAATTATTGTGGCTTTGAATGGAGAAAGAGCTACATTTACAGACATTGTGCATGCCTCAGGAATCCACCCCCCCCACCCCGGTCTGTCTTTCTCCCACTTCACAGTTAATGAGTTTTCATATTTGTGTTGCTTTCCGCAGACAGTCACTACAATTTTGCTCATCTTAACAGCTCCATTCAGACATATAATACAGAAAAACATAGGAAAGTGTCATAGATTTGAATGAGGGTAATCAAAGGATCAAAGAGCTAGGATCTTGTCATTTAAAAATCATTGCAGCATTCTTTTCTCTTTATTTCTTTGTGCACATGTGTTTTAATCTTGCATTTTTATTACATCTTTCATAGAATTGCTCTGAGCTATGTCAAGAGTAGTCTGAGTCAGAAAAGGATGTCCGCCCTCTTTTCTCCCTCAATTTCACATAAGCCTGCAGAAAAAATGAGGAGCTGATACCAGGGGCTCAAGTAGAAAGCAAGTGTTTGGGAACAATGAGGGCAGCAAGTGTACAAATGTGCTTGACACAATGGATGGGTAAATGGATTGTGGTAAGAGTTGTATAAGTCCCCAATAAAATGATTTAAAAACAAACAAACAACAACAACAACAATAAAATATGTGATCCTTTGTTCCCTAAGTATCTTAAGGGATGAAAGTGATGACGCTCCTTGGCAGCCTCCTGGCTGCACCCTGGGGACCAGGCCCGGCCCCAGCACACTGCTTGCCCCAGCATGCCTCCAGGCACCCATGGGCCAGAAAAACCCAGGGATGAGTAAACAGAGTCTCCTCCCAGTTCCTAGCTCTTCACCTCACTTCTGGTTTTCTCTAATTTTGCCTCTAAATGTGTCCTTTTGTGTGTGTATGTGTTTTTGTTTTCTCATTCTTATTCACCCTCATTGTCTTTAAGTCACATGTACTGTTGCCCCAACACATAGAATCCAAACTCCATAGATGCTATCTATAATTGCTGTGAAGAAATGTTACGGACACAATGGAGTCTTCAGCTGACAGATATTGATTAAGATGCCAGAGGTGTCTTCTAGCACTGTGTGTGTGTGTGTGTACTCTTTGTGGCTGTAGAAAGCCCAATCTTTTCCCCACTGAGTAGCTGGTGGTTTCAAGCAGCTGATTTGGCAGTCCAACGCATAACCACTATTCTACAAGGACTCCTCTTCCTCATCCTAAAAATAATAGTAACAATAATTAGATAAAACCAGAAGCCAAAAGGAATGCCCAAGAGGGACCCAGAAGCCACTGCTTCTTTTTAAGTCACAAGGGAGCCCTTATCAAGGACCCACTATTGAGCATCACAGAAGTACAGCTTGTGAATATATGTGCTGTACTGCTTTGTCAGTGTAAAAGTAGGCCTAAGGCTCAATCCAACACTGTTGGGTCCAGGGCCAACAAAAACATGAATTTGTGCACCCCCATTGCTCTGCTGTTTTGATAAAATGTCCCTATGCTGGCGCATTCCCACCTGGAGCCATAAAGCCAATGAATATGTGCAGCGGGCTGTTTCCCTCCTTGAAAAGACTTTCTACGCTAACATATTCAGGACCAAAGCCACGGAGCCCATTAATCTGTGTGCCCTAGTTTTTCTGCTGCTTTAAAAAGCAGCACTATCATAAAGTGAATTAATGCAGATAGCATTAGGTCAAAGTTTACCATTTTATCAGTTTTTCTCCATTTTGACCCTTTAGAAACCTCTTCTTGTTTCTATTATTTTCTGCTTTCTGTTCGAATGAATTTTTTTCTGTTTTATTTTGCTGTTGTTTGGAGAGGGTTGTCTGTTTTTATTTTTGATTATGTTTTGTATATTTTTCCATACATGAGATGTAAACAAAATTAAACTTCCTATTATCAAGTTGATTTCAATTCATATTGCTCCGACAGGACAGGATGGAACAGTCTGTGCATTTCTGAGACTGTAATTCTTCATAGATTTAGAAAACCTCATCTTTCTGCCACAGAACATCTGGTAGTTTCAAACTCCTTATCTTGTGGTAATTAGCACAACTCATAACCATTACATTACAAAGGGTCCTATATGATATCCAGACTGCAAAAATGTATGGATACAATAACTAGATAAATAGCTTCATAGGATTATGGCAAGGTTATGAGGAAACAAGGAGCTACTAATGAGAACAAAAAAGAGGATTATGTTCTGAGAGAGGGGAATATAGCAGCCAGGTAACAAGCACTCAGCTGTTATCAGTAAGACTCTAACAGGATCAAAGACTTGCACTCCACAGAAGCAAGAAAAGTCACTGAAAAGCTAAATGCATTGAAGTTTCTTAAAGATAAACATACCCAGTGTTTGTAAGTGACTGCCCTTCACCATTGACCAACAACACAAGCTGGTTCAGTGCGGTCCCTCCCTCTGCTTTCCTTACACTGGCCCTTCCCAGCCCTGCATCCAAACCAGTCTAAACTCATGCTTCGCTGGTCTCTGGAATATGCCGAATCACTAGGCTAGCTTTACAGAGACATCCACAATAGTCAAGAAATGCTTTTTGGCATTTGTATTTCCTCTTTGTTGCTGTCTTCTCCAGCACCCTCTTACTCATGTTTCTCCCCTCCTCTTTCAATAAGATTTATATAAACAACAACAGAGACAAAAGAAAAGGAATCCTGAGACAAATGGCAATTTTATATTTTTACTTTATTTTCCCTACAGTTTTTGTATTATTATGCATTTTCATTTTTTATACTTCTTTCCTATTTCTCTTTTACTTCCTCTTCCTAAACAACCCTACTCTTCTATAAATATGCACACCCCCCAGACGAAATCAAGCAAGCACTTCAGATTTTGGCAAAACCACCCAAAGCATGGCTTTGTTTTCAACTAGATATTTCCCTTTGTGCCTGAGATCACAAAACTGCTCAAATCTGCACTGCCATATCAAGAGAACTCCGTTGTGCATAATCTAGCCAAGCTCCCATATTTTGTTTTTGCTTTTTTCTCTACGTATTAACTCTGTTCTGTCCCTCCCCCTTTCCCCTGTTTCTTTCTTCCTTTTTAATTCTCCTTTTCTCCTTGTCTCTCCATGTTTTCTTTTGCAGTCTTCCTCTTCTCTCTATTCTACTCCTTCTCTCTCTCATTTTCTTTAAATCTTCTCTCTCTCTCTCTCTCTTTCTCTCTCATTATGATCTGGTTATTTGTTTACATTTTTTCCTGCTCCAGCCACGAACTCTTTCTGTTTCCACTCTCCTTTCCCTTGTGAAATATATTTCCATGATATCTGTTAATTTTATTACATCTCAGAATATATTTCCAATTGTTTTACATATCACTTTGTGAACTCAAATGACTCACTGCTATTATTATTATTGTGAACTAATTGACATATTTAACTCCATGCTTAACCAAGTGAATAGCTGAAAAAATCATCCAAATACCACATTATTTAAGATTAATGCACCATCACCACCACTCCCCCTGTGGTGGTTATGTATTTGAGACGCCAATTTCATGATTGATATGTGCACTCTGTGTGGGCATGGCTTTCTTCTGAGACTTCTGGGAAGTCTCATGATATTTCCCTCATGGAGATGAGAGGGCATCTCCCCAGTTGTTGGGAGTCAGTCTCTGAGATGACAAACTACAGACAAGACAAGATGGCAGTGTCCGAGGAGCTGGAGGAGCTGGAGAAGAAGCCACATGACCTTATTGCTGGATTTGAACCGCCAACCTAGTGAGCCGTAGTCTCACACACAAACACGAGGCCACTGGGGTTCAGTCTCTACTTTTAACCTTTTTTATGACTTTGAATTTTTACCAACATTTTCAGTATTTCCCATTTGTTGGAGGGTCCTGTCCCATACATACTGTGTTGTCACTGAGCAAGGACTTGTCCATATGTGTGAAACTGAAGAAAAGTGTACCACCCTACCATTTCCAGTTTTCCTAGTTCTTTAAAAAACAAACAAACTAGCATTTCTTATTGTGGGTGGAAGTTTACAAGGAAGATCATCAGTTTTACATTTGAACATTCTTACACATTTTGTTTCATCTCACTCATTGCAAGCCTCCCAATGCACTATCGTTTATTCCATGTCACCATTGTGCTTCATTTCCCATGCTCCTTCCTTCCTGACCCCGCAGAGCTTTGTGCTGACGTAAATGTTCTTGCTTTGATCTCAAATTGTTGACTAAGCTAAGGTATGTGTACCCCTAGTGCTATTCTTTCCCTCATGGTTTGGTTGAAATTGAGCCATGCACGTGAGTTCTGTTTCATATCTAAATGAGTAGCCAAGAGCCCCCACCTCAGGAGTACCAGCAGCTTCTATCTAATCAGTAAGGCAGGTTTCCAGCAATTTTGAATTTTGCTTCACATTTTTCTTCCTGTCTACCCAGGGGCCTGGTGTTTTTCTGTAAAAGACTTTGCTAATATTCTCCAAACACTCGGAAAAAATAGATGTTATCATTCATGGAGCCTCCAGAATCCTGAAAGACAGTTTCTACTCTATCTGAGGAAGATAATGAGTCAGAATAAACTCAATGAAAGTTTGGCTTTCTAAAAAGACCAAATGTAAACAGTTTAACATATCTAAGATAGCTAAATTTTGGTAAAAGAAGTAAAGTTTTAAAATAAGTAACCTTTACTTCAGTGACTTGTAATACATAATTTTGAAATCATCTAAGTATTTTTCTCAATGAGATCCTTATTATAAATGGACATATTGTCAGCAGACATCATTCTCTGGAGAAAGACATTGTGCTTGGTAAAGTGCAGAGCACTGAGGTCAAAGGGAAGGTGCTCAATGTAATAGGTCCACACAGTGACTACCCTAATGGACCATGATGACACCGACCCTGGCAGTGTTTTCTTCTGGGTGCGTATGGTTGCTGTGGGTTTGAATTGGCTCATTGGCACCTAACAATAGTCCTAAGGACTTGGAGCTTAACAATGTCCCAAATGTCCAACTCTGCCATGATGTTACTCAGATCAAGATCCCTTTGTCCCCCACTCCTCCAATGAGGATATCCTCACATGCCCCTGGGTTCTGAGATTCACTGGAAAATTGCACAGAAACTTATGAAACTTTAAGACAGTCTCTCACAATGTGATAACTGCTGACCCGTCTAAAATATGACGGTAAACTGGAGGTGAGCCAAATGCGGTATCCAGATCCAGAAGCCAAATATCACAGCTAGTCATCTTGCTTACAGGCTCAGTCAGAGAATAGAAGTCTGGCTCTCCTGGTGAAGTGATGTGTATGGGAAATATATCATGGCATCATTATATATCCAAGGAAAACAGAAAGTGTGACCTGGGTCACACCTGGTTCTAAAATGTCACCAAGGAAACAAAGAGTGTGACCTGAGTCACACTCTCTACAAAGGTCAGGTTTTATTCTTATCTCCTATTCCTGTTCATCTGTAGAGATGGCCCTCTAAATGAGGTCAGATATCCACAGGCATATAAAATCCAGAATTATATCTTATAAGGAATTATGAATAGAAGGGCCACATTCATTGGCTACAACCCAGGAGTAAACTTAAAAATTGTGATATATCGCTCAAAGGAAGTCAAAGAAATATTTTGTAAACTAAGGTTTGAAGGATGCCCCAGATAACTCTGAGAAAAAAACTTCAGACAAATATTAAAAAACAATGGATCAATATGGCTAAGTGGAACATTTATGAACCATCCCTGAAAAGAAAAAGAATGGAAAAGACAGTAAATTGAACTATTCTCTATCCATTCTACCTTGCCTTTAAAAAATTATTTGATTTCCTTGTTGATAGAATAAACACTGCTTTTAAATGGTACAGAATCTAAATATGCCTACACAAATGCAGCATCTTTGAATGGCAGCTGTCCTATTTACTCCTAGGATTTGTGAGGTCTGGTAGGAATGGGGAAGGGGTTATTGTGGTGCAATCATCTCATCAGCTGCTAACCAAAAGATTGGTAGTTTATACCCATTTGTCATCTCTGCATAAGAAAAGTTCTGGCAATATTTTGTCAAGTTAACAACATATGAGACCCTGTGGGGCAATTTTACATGGTCTCTATGTATGCAAATCAACTAAACAGTGCACAACAACAGTGCACAGGTGTTCTTATTACATGATATTAGAGCTTGAAATGACCTCTTTTCAAAGATCTAAGATTCATTTCGGTGCATGATGTATTTATTTGCAAAAAATAAGTGGAATGAAAGAAAGAGACTAGACCAGCTTCTAGATTATTTCCATGTACAAAACAAATGAAACATATCTAGGAAGGGGAAAATAGAAAAATGCTTCATATTAGATCACAGAAATTAGTTTTTAAAGGTATGCAGAAGGTGCTCCAAGCAAGAGAATTCCAAAAAGAAAAATAAGAAAGTAAAATATAACAAATATTCTAATAAAAATGAGAAGTAAATCAAAAGCTTTGGGGGTGGAAGGAATTGTAGGCGTACTTGAAGTTCATGAATTTAATCCAGCCCTCTAAATCCTCTAAAACCTACTCCTGAATTGAAAAGAAATCAGCAGAGAGTTGTGTATCTTGACCTTTACATGTAGACCTGCTGGAAAATTGCTTTTTACCTAATTATGCTGTGGCATTATTCTATCAGCCTGCAGTGCCTACATTTTAAAGAAAGAAGCTTGCAAAATCACTGTATTTATTGAAATAATAAGTAACTACTTGCTAGTGGTCTGTGTGTGATAAACCAAAGGAGCACATTCTTTCTGTTTTCATTAGTAGTAGCAAGTTGTTTTTGTTTTTGTTTATTTATTATGGACATTATTAATTATGTATATCATGTTGCCTCTTTATCAGTGTTAAGCTGCTACTAAAATGCAAGTTAAATTAAAGGTCTACTTCTGTAAAATGTGAAGGACTTAATGGCAAGTCTCTTGGGAGATTTTTTGCTATCTCTCACAGCATTATCCTACCTCCTATAGCCACATTTAATCTGTTCATATTCTTATTAATCCATCTTTAAAATACATTATTGAACTATGTTCAGTTATTACATGCATTCATGTAAACCACTTTCCAGTATCTTTACAAACATGGAGAAAAAGCAGTAATTAAAATTTAGAAAGAGAAGTATAGAAAAATATGATGAAGTAGATAGCTTGGGAAATAATAGCACTGTATAACATTTAATTTACTAAAAGTAGATTGTCAAATCAGAATATATTTCTGTGAGGTTGAATTTTCTGAGAAATTGATGTGAAGTCGCAGGAAATCGGCAACATCTGATTCCGTCCTATGAGATTAATAGAGAATGCGGTAAAGCAATAGCATTGGCATTGGCTGAAAGTATATCAAATGAGCATCTAAATAAGCAAACTGAACCCCATTGCTATGCAGTTAACTGCAACTTGCAGTGACCCCAGAGTATGGGGTGCAAACGCTTCTTAGTTTTCTGACAATACAAATCTTTGTGAGAGCAGAAAGTCTCATTTTACTTCCCTGGAATAAAGAGAAAAGCCACTGTTTTCAAAAATGAGTTAGCATTAAATCCTTTGTAGATTTATACTGTATAAAACTCTTTTCTAACTACATTTTTATTAAAATTTATTTTACTTAAAAACTTTCATACTTATAGAAAACTGTAAAAATAATAACACTGCAAGTATCTGAGTAAACTGTAGTTATCCACTCTGCTTTCTCCAATATGCCACCTGTTTATCATTTATTCTACTAGCTTTTTCATTTGTTCTTTTTCTCTCTGTATAGCATTATATTTTATACCCATTTAAAGTGAGTTGCATACATCATGACCCTTTACCCTTAAATACTTCATTATATACATCCTAATAATAAGGACATTCTGTCACATGATCACAGCATCATTTTTAATGCTAATGAATTTAAAATGAAAAGTTTTAGACTACAGATATATGACATGTTTTACAGTTGAACAAATTAAGTACTCGATAACATTTCCCTCTCTACTACAAGGCAGTAACCCTGCCATCATAATGGGTTAAATTTTGGCTGCTAACCGATAGATCAGAAGTTTACAACCACCAGCCTATCTATAGGAAAAAGATGGATCTTTCTATTCCCATAAAGGTTCCTGGTTGTGAAACCCCCAGTGCCTTCCATGTTCCATTGGGGTGCTGTGAGTCATTATTCACTTAATGGCACTTAGTGTGGTTCTAGTCTTTGAGTACAGGATATAATACATGTATTTATGTCTCATTAGTCCTCTTTAATCTGTAACATTGCTACAGCCACCTTTTACATTTAAGACCCTGATTTTTGAAGTATGGAGGAGCTCATTTAAAAACAGAATACTAATTATTTGGTCATAATGCGACAGTTTCTCATGATTGCTTTCAGGTTATGTGTCCTAATATGTTCCTCTTGAAGATACCATATCCAAACGCACATAAAGGCTATCTTGCCCACACTGATGGAGTAAATTTTGAGTTCTCTCTCATTGAAGTGTGTTCCTAATTATTCCTCGAAATACCTAAATCAGTTTCCATTCTGTAGTTATCATACATTGCCTTTGTAGTAAATATGACATCTGTGAGGAAAATATTTAAGAATATGCAACAATCCTGCTACTCATAAAATTTCCTTCTAGGTGTAGCATCCGTTCTTTAATGAATCAAACTTTATTATGTTAGGTTTCATTTTACAGTTCTAATACATTGCTCAGTCCTCGCATTAAATTTGTTTCTATATTTCATATGGATTAATAAATCCTCTTAGTTTTACAATTGTTTCAAGAATTGATTACACCTACTGATCACTTATCAAACATCTCATCATCCAACACTTTGTTTTGACCACCAATGTGGAATTACTCAATAAGCAAGGTAAGCATGGGTCTACTTGTGTTTACATACTAGTGTGAGTGGACAATTTCAATGTTTTTCACCACATCAGATGCTCAGCTTCTCGGTATGTATAGTTTCCCTCTCTCTCTCTTGCCTTGACAAAGCGCCTTTCTTCAGCATAAAAGCTCTTTTTAAAATGTATTATCCCTTACAGGGACAAAAAACCTAGTAAGGAAGGGAAGCAAGGCTTACTTGAACTTGCTTACTAATCTGTTCAAATAATTTCACACTGGCTTTTGTGCCTGTTTAAGATAATAGTGAAAGTCTACTCTCTGACTAATATGCATGTTAATTATGTGTGTGTGGTAGTCACAAATTTCAATATGAAAGACATGATTAACACTGGCTGTGATGGTTAAGGTCATATGTCATCTAGGCTGAGTCATGGTGCATATTGATTTGGCGGTGATATTAAGATGAAATTGTCAGTCATGTAATGAAAAAAATTGACAGATATGTAGTGAGAGAGTGATTCTTCATTTTGTGACCAGGTAGGGCCTTGCATTTCAGATTGTTAATTTTTTATTCCACAATCTAAACTATTAACCACTCCCTGCACACACACACACACACACACCTGTGTAACATTCCTTCTCATCTCCCTCTTATGGATCACCATATTCCATTTCACCCAGTTAAACAACCACGAACCTCTGAGATAATTCATTTATCCTCCTTTTGTTTCCCTCCCCAATTTAATAAACACAAAAATCTCTAGTCCCTTTGGTTTGAAAGCTTCAATTAGCTTCATCAAAAGAAGATAGAGAGATCTCATGAAGTGGGAAAAATATTTGGCAGTGACACAATGGACAATAGACTAATCCCTCTAAGCGTTATAGAAACTGTATCTCAATATAAAAAAGATGAAAAAATGCATTTAAAGGAGGAATGGGTAGTAACGAGAGCTCACCAAAGAAATCATTCCAATTATCAACAAATAAAAATGCTCGCAATCACTAGGCATCCAGGAGATGCAAATCAATACTATGATGAGATGTCACCTTCACCAGCAATAGCAGTCAAGTACAAAAATGCTGCAGAAAAAAAACAATACTGCAGAAAGGATGCAGAGATTAGAACCTTCATACACTGCTTGTGGAAATATATATGTGTGTGTGTATATATATGTATATATATGCAACCACTGTAGGAATCCATATGATGCTCCCTATCTCAAATAATTGAAAGTCTAAATTCTGTATAACCCAGTGATGCCACTAGTGGGCTTTGACGAGAACACACATATGCACACCTAAGTTCATTTCAGTAATGTTAACAATGTCAAGAAAATTGAGACAACCTAAGTAGTCATTAGTAGAAGATTGGCTCAATAAACTTTGGTACATGGGAACAATGTAATATTATGCATTAAAAATACTGAAATAAGAAGCAACTCATGGCATGGATGAATCTGAAAAACATGGTGAGTGAAATTAGTCAATTTCAATAAGGCAAGCATTACTTAAGACCATTGTTATAATGAAATAGCAAACAAGAAAAAACTTCATGATGCCAGCTTTCACACAATGATGTTGTCTCCAGAGCCTGCAGGGGTAACCTTTGGGACCTTCATTTGTTAATGGGGAACATCTCAAAATGAGAACAACTGCAAGCATCACCTTGGAACTTGGAAGGTAGAAAGTATAAATCTAGGGAAATTATAAGTTGTAAAAAATTAGATGAAATATATAAAAACTGATATTCTATAGATTAATGAACTGAAATGGAATGGTCTTGGCCATGTTGAATCATATAATCATATAGTTTTTTTACACCAGAATGACAGATTTAAGAGGAATGGTGTTGCATTTTTAAAAGGACATTTTGAAACAGGATCTCAACCTCACTCCATGCACAAGAACAAACTCGAGGTGGATCACAGACCTGGAAGTAAAACCACAAACCATCAGAACCATTAGCAAGAGAACTGGGGAAAACCTAAGAACCTTGACCCAGGGAATACAAAGGCTAACTGCACTAGGACAGGGTACACATGAAGGGGAACCTGAAATTGACAAATGGGACTTACTAAGAATAAAACACATGTGTGCATCAAAGGACTATACCAAGAGGGCAGCCAGGCAACCCACAGACTGGGAGAGGATTTTTAGTAACGATACAACAGACAAAGGGTTTATTACAAAAATCTACAATACCCTTGTTTCCTGCAAGAAGAGGAAAACAGATAACCCTTTGAAGAAATGAGAAAAAGAAATGAAAAGAAGCTTCACCAGGGAGGAGGTCCACATGGCCAATGAACATATGAGAAAATGCTCCCGCTCATTAGCCATCAGAGAAATGCAGATCAAAACAACCATGAGATATCATCTAACACCCTTGAGGCTAGCCCAGATCAGAAAAACGGAGTGCAACAAATGTTAGAGGGGATGTGGCGAAATAGGAACATTTCTACATTGTTGGTGGTCATGTAGATATGTACAGCCACTATGGAAAGCAGTCTGGCGATACTTAAGGAAAATGGAAGTTCAGCTACCCTACAATCCAGCTATCCCACTATTGGGGCAAGAAGAGGCAAGAAATAAACCACAGCCAGTGGTATGCACACCAATATTTATTGCAGCACAATTCACAATTGCAAAGAGTTGGAAGCAACCTAAATTTCCATCAGTAGATGAATGGATCAACAAACTCTGGCATATACACACAATGGAGTACTATGCCTCACTCAAAAGCTCAGACGAGCACATGAAACACATCTCTGCATGGGAAGAACTGGAGGAAATTATGCTAAGCGAAGTCAATCAATCACGAAAGGAAAAGTACGGCATGGGCCCCCTGAGGTAAGTAGAAACAGTATGGTGAGCATAAAAGAGACAACTCCTATATGCTATATTAGCTGGCCCAAGAGATAGGGTAAGGGGAGGAGGGAGGACCTAACCCAGGGAGATACATGTTGGATGCAACACAGTAATGGGGGAAGGATG